>JXPZ01020097.1:0-55789 GCA_001014575.1 Themira minor
CTCGTAGACACTTTGTGAAGAGTCTGTATGATCTCTCTCTCTCACTCACTATGGTACATGCCACTTTTACCCAATTTATACTCTATGCTCTCGACCCCTCTAATTTGTACAGCGAAATATGCACTAACTACACACAAAGAGACTTAGCATGTGCTCATTTGTAACGCTGAAGCTGTGGCTATGATCGGTAGCGATCTGACTGACTAACCGACTGCCTTCCTGTTATGATAACATTTTTTTGTACGTTCCTGTCATGTAATAAAAAACATGACTTATTTAACATCAAAAGCTCACTAATTTCGCTTTTCTTTACTTAGCTCAGCTCAGTGGCCTTCTGTCTGTCTCATATAATCATACTTGGTCTGTCCGTTCTTACGTCAATTGATTTGTCCAACTAAAGCAGTCAAGCTGGCGAAGCGACTACACTGTCTATGACCTCAGTCGGTCTCTTATTGTTAGATGCCTCGTTGGATTGTTGAAATGGTCCCGTATGGGAATGGATGCGAACTGTCATGGTTGTGTTGTCATTTTTGATAGTGGAGGTCAAACAGTCAAACGAATGTTTCACAAATATCAGAATCAATTTAATGAAAACAATATTCATAAAACGAAAATTACATTCAAAAAATACTCGCATTCAAACTCACATTGCGCGAACTGAACAATAAACTAGATCGAATCCACTTTAGTTTTTTGTTTTAATTGTAAAATAAAAAAAATAAATGTCACATTCTGTACCTTTTTACCACAAAAAAGGAAATTACTTTTGGGGTTAAATACAGTGTAGAGAGGAATCCTAAAATATATAAAAGATCGGCCATCCGTACACTCTCCTTTACATAGAAGTGGTTTGATTGTAATATTAGAAGCTTCAATTTTGAAGTATAATTTTTTGCACATGTACATACTTTCTTTGCACTTGTGGTCATCATGCCTCACGATCATTGATCGAATTTCATTTAATTTTCCATTTCACTTAACATGAACCACATCCCCCAAAGTACTAGCAGTATGAGTCCGTCTGGTGGATAGGAAACAGTATAGGGTTCACTGCACTGACTAAAAAGTTTTTAATCACAAACTTTTTACATATTCTCCATATTTCCCCCTTCTTGGGAGTCCCTTTTCTTATTTTGGCTCGTTGAAAAAATGTGTCCAGTTGATTCGAGTACCGGATGGAAAGAGTGGTTAATGGATTGTGTTTCAAAGTAAAAGTGATATGTCGAGACGTCTGACAAATTCACAGCATGATAATGTTGCAAAGCGCCAGCAAGAATCGGCCTATTCATTATGTAAGAAATTTTAAATATGTTTGTTCACATTGTATTTGCACGTCAGATGCTTTTTGAAATCCATTCCTTTAAGGAACTATGATTGCCGTAACAAGCAATTGTTATCCCAGCGCTCGTGATCAGTCCTCTTTCCTATTGTTTCGATATGACAGCATTACTACTACGTCAGGCTAAGATTGGGCTGTGGCTGGCTTCATTTGAATATCAACACATCAGGCAACGACGGCAGTAGTGGGAACATGAACGGCATACTAATTTTATGAGAATGCACAAGAGAGGAAGCAGTGCGGTGGCCATCTGTAAATTTTGCTGACTGCCAAGTTGGGGACTTTGGCTGTAGACGACTCCGACGCCCTGTACGTTAACAAATTATGCTCAATTATATTTATGCCAAGTACAAGTTCCCTGCCGGCACACAAACCAATCAAGCTGATAGGTAGGTATAGATATATGGATATGGGAGTAGGAGAAGCTCCCTGCTTAGTGGATTGCCTGACTGTGTCGTCCAACTAATTGATAAGCACTTTTCCATTAGCACATCATTATGGCAATGTGCGTGGCTCGTCAGGAGAGTTGTGAGTAAATGCTGAAAAATGTGCTTTGCATAGCGATTCGAATGGAATACTGTAATAGAACCAAACCCAGCAAATGCGTTATGCATTTACTGCTGGTGTCAACTTAATTTAGAAATACATAATATGATATTATAAATACTATGTATACATACTATGATATTAGTATAAAAAGTTATACTATATATAGATTTCCATTCAAACTCACCTCAACCAAATTGGATAAAAATGTCACCCGACGATTCTTTTTCATTCGCATACTGCCGTTGCTGACGTTTTCGCTATTACTATTGTTATTACAATTGTTGCTACTGCTATTGTTATGGTTGGTTGTTAAGATAGATGGCGAACTATTGGTATTGAAAGCGAACGTGTTGCTTTTGAAAATTGAATAATTTGTATTGAACGTTATGATGTCGTTAAAATGAGATGTGCCCTTCTCGTAGAAAGCAACTGCAGCGGCGGCTGCGGCTGTTGTTGAGGCACTTGCCGCGTTCGGGGTCGGAGGCAAAAGGAATTTCGCTGTTGGCAGTTCAGTTTTACAAATGGCTAATTCCATATTGTAGGTAGTAAGACAAACCCGACGACATCTGCAAAGAACAAATTGCGATTAAAATTTCAAAAAAGATTCAACGGTCATAATATACATAAACATATTTGAACATATCATTAAAAGAAACAAACGCATTATACACATTCCAATTATATTTCCTTTCCTTTTGTTTTAAACATTACAATTGCCTGAAATTAACACCTAATCGTGCATGTTACTTTTGCGACCACATATCCCAGCTCCAAGCTCAATTTGTTCCCTTCACAAACACTCTTAATGCTGGATTGATTTCCTTTTGATGATGTTTGCGTTTCAAATTATGTCATCGGCCAAAGACGCCATAGGATTGCATGTCTTATTATTTGAGTGTCAAAATAAAGGCACAGAGTGTGCTATATGTCATCAAAGTCACTGCGATCACATCGGTGTGTTTACAATATCATTTGGGTTTTATAGTTTAAAGAAACACTACAAAGGGATGAAACCGAAAATCGGTACATTTCAAAGCTCAACAATTAGTATAAGTAAATATTGATCCAACAACAAAGCGAACAATAAACAAATTTCAAAGTAATTTTTCAAAGTGACATCAAAGGTGTTTCTCATTCCACACACAAAGACGTTGGGACAGACCGCATGCTCGTGCAAATGATTACAATAAAGCGCAAGATGGTGTGGAACTTCCACAAGTTTTTATGGAGCTGCACAGAATTGGACAATAAATTTTTGGTGAAACTAAAACAAAGCAAGCCGCCAAAGCGTGTATTTACACTATGACAACGATGAGGCACAAGTCGGTCCTCCATAATAGGAAATCAAGAAATGTATTATTTTCGGGTCGAGAGTAGGTGATATACATGCGGAAATCTTAGCAAAGGATCATCGTATTTGGAACTGTAATCTCAAAAAAGTTGTTGAGTGATTCCTTATATATGAACTTTCGGTTAATTATTTTAAAGGGAAAGTACTTAAATTGCAATATGCGAATTATTTGGGCAAATTATTTATGTTATGCTGAATGCGAGGTACTGGTTCACATCATTTTGTTGTGACAAGATCGCTCTAGTTACACATTTTTTTCAATTATCCAGTCGCCATAAATTTAAAAGTAATGAAATTTTCTAAGAATGTACATTTTAATTCTCAGAATACGGTGTCGAACCACCTCTTATATGTGTTATGCCTGTTCACGCGATTTTGCGGGTGAATTCCGATAGGAACAGAAACGCGCTGAACAATTCTGTTTGGTATAATTGATAAGATAAGAAAGATAGAGGAATGAGAAAGAAATAGCACTGAAATGGAGCCCGACAGCAGAAATAAAACTCACACGCGCTTCGGTTGCACAAATAGCACTCATGAAGAGAACTACACAGTATGTATATATATTATTACATACGTGGATGAACGGGAAGATCTGAAAGGAGTTTATGGCTATTTGCAAAAATTAAAAAACTTCAAAAAACTTATTACCAAGAAATTCTATTCGGATCAAAAATATGTGTGCCGCGTACCAGTTCGTTAAATAGGACAAATATATGTGAATCGTATAATAAAGAGGGGAGTTATTTTATTATTAAGGGCTTATAAACGTTTTTTGTAAGCGGTATTTCGAGTAGTTGTACATCACTTTTAAAATAAAAATAAATCACAGCCATTCATAGTTAATTTCCATTACCCGTTTCTCAAAACATTTCATTGTGGAAAACTCGGACTTTTATTTTATTTACTGAACTATATGAGAATGGTTGGATGGACCATTGCATCGCAGCCGATGTTTATACTATTATTGGTTTTAGTTTTGATCNATACCGATATACTATTATTGGTTTTAGTTTTGATCCAAAGAGATTTCCCAGTTTGACAGCGTTTGTTTAAAAATAGNGTTTATACTATTATTGGTTTTAGTTTTGATCCAAAGAGATTTCCCAGTTTGACAGCGTTTGTTTAAAAATAGTGTCCCCGTGCGTGATCGGATGCTGTGATCCTTACGTCTGCAATTTGTTACACGCAATGGCAGTGAAGTCGCTACTACTTTGTTGTTTTTGTTGTATATTTGTTTGCTATATACATTACAAAATATTCTATAAGCTGATAAAATGCATATCTGAATATTTACAGAGCTCACGATACCCCCTCCCTACACGAACTCGAACTCATACGGGTGAAATAGGCTCTCGAAGCAAGACTATTTTAAAGAGAATTATAATGTGCTGTATGGTGTTTTGCGTTGTGTTCCGTTGATGTTGGTTAAGCTTAGTTACTGCTTTGTGTGGCATTGTGGATTTTATCACCGGAAGTTGTTGTTTTGGTTGCTGTTTTCGATGTGTATGGAGCACTTTATGGAAAGGGGCACAACCTATTCAGTGCAATGCCCATATGTATGTATGTATATATGTGAATGAAATATCTGAGGAGATGAAACAGACCAGCTAAAAAAAATACACCAAACCGGACCCAACATCGCTCACACATCAAGTTTTCGTCTGAGTGATATTCGACGATAAGAGGAGGCTCTAGCAACGGCCAACTAACGACCAATGATTGACTGGCTGCTTCGAACAGAAGAAATTACTATGGAATTGAACGATAACACACAAAGTTGAATATGTATAATTAAATCAACTACAGATTGTTTAGCACATAAATGATTCAATCCTACTTTACCGAAAAATATTCGATGAAATCCCATTGGTTACTATCAACATTGTAATATAAACCATCAAAGTTACCAAGTGTATATGCTTGTGATATGCAAATTTATTGTTCCATCCAATATGTTCCCGCCATCGAATGGAAGGTTCAACTCCTCAATTTATTCCAACTATGCTAATCCTGACGTGATCACATCGTATTTGATTTGTCATTACAATTTCACCCGCTTTTCTTTGGTTCGCGAATATAACATGTTAATGTGCTACATTCATATGTACATATCATAATATATACTGTCTCGTTTAAGGTTGTCGTTCTATTACAACTCTATCTTAAGGTTTTTGGTTCAAGTAAGTGACGCAAGGTGTTCTTTATATCCACTGATAAGAGCAAAATCCAAAACTTTAATACAATTTTCATTCATATTTACAATTACGCTATGGCATAAGAAACTTTGCTAAATAATTGTTGACATAGGGGAATAGAACTGGCTTCGTCACCTAGGCAAGATGATTTGTGATTGTACCACACCATAGTATGATGAATTCAATTATATGAATTGAAATAAAGAAACGAGACCCAACAACGCAAATACATACAAATAGTGACGACAACACGTACACCGTCATAAGATCTTATACAATATGCAAATATCGTGTGAGTAGCAAATATTTGATCCAGATCTCTCGGCAGCGATCGGACTCCGTCGAGATGTGTATGTCATGTTGCGGTGGATGCAGTTATATTTCTCGTGGGTTAAAAACAATTCAAACAATCACAAAATGTACAGAAAAACAGTTCGTTTTCATGAATTCCAGTGCCAGTGAATGTAAAATATATGAATTTTACCACGGAGTTTTGAAATTGGACGGATTTTTATTCATGTACATTTATAATATCATTTATAGGTTTGAATAATATTGAAAAAATTGAGAACTCAATGTCGTGAGCATCAGTGTATAGTATTTTAGTTGCCTTCGTTTAAGTGATTGAAGTTCGTTTTGTCACATTTATGTTTGTTCAATCTTTGATGTCTCACCGTTTTGGCAACAATTTGCAAATTTAAATTCATTCATGAGGTACTCCTGAATTAACCAACACGACTACGCTTTGAGTACGTAAAATCTTTTTTTTTTTTGTGCATAACGATAGTGCAAAAGACGCGAACAGAAACGCCAAATTTTATTAATAGCTCTTATATGGCACTGGCTGAGTGAACTATGCGTATTCAGTTTGCCGTGAAGAATTGCATTGCGAAGCACACGGAACTCATGTGTTTGGGCGTTTAAGTTTATGATTTTTCCCCTTTATATTGCTTGCTATATTTTTTAAGGTTCGCTTGCAGGCTGTGGAACAAGGTTTAGTGTTGCCAGCAACGCGATTAGATTTACCAAAACGTGTTGCCCCGTTGCATGCAGCTAAATTTGTGCGAGGGAAGTACGCGTAGGCCGTGGTGAGCGCCTACAAAAATACTGGTAATCGCAGAACCGAAATAAAATTACATCCAAGAAGGCGAATTTTTTCATGTTGTTGCAAAAACAAAGCCAAATGTTGATCAAGCGAATTTTCCCTTCGATCTTCTACAGAATCTAGTGATATTGATATATATATTTGCCCATTGCATTTCTCGTTCATCATTTCCCCATTTTCATAGACATCTACTACTGCATAACGGGCCCGGCCGACCGACAAGTTAGACCATTTCGGTGATTGCCTTTTGTTTTTACTTTTTCTCGATTTCGCACGAACTATAAAATTCAACCTGCAACCTGCTGCTCTTGTAAGTTCTGCTACCGAGTAAAAGGGTCCCGATAAATTTAACCCCTGTTTCACAGAAACCCATACTGATATACCAGTGTGTTCCTATTTTCAGACAAGTGTCGCCCTCTGAACATTACCCAGACAAGACCGATCGTAAACAAACCCAAGCAAAAATTATGTTAGGTGAAACGATCTGCAAAGAACTAAGCAAACCACCACCACCATGGCGGCAATAAAATATCAATTTCAAAACTGATTTCCTATTGAGTGTCCTCAGTCGTTCGTTTGGAGTTATGTAGTAGGAATCCCTTTAATTTTATATTCGATACGATATTACATTTAAAACTCCGGTTAATCAGAATTGTAAAATATGTAGGATCCTTAGTACTACATTTGGTACATTATACGTTTCAGTTATCAAATAACATTGTACAACACAGTATACGAAATATTTGTATATGTAGATAACGCGACAACATCTAGTAGAGACAACCTTGAATAATTCTTCAATTTTCTAAATTACTTTGCAGGAGTCCTCAACTCTAAAATTCTATTTTAATAACATTTTGTACAACATACATAGTTCTAACTTGGTCTGTGTGCCGTACACAATGTTACTGATAATAGCAATGTTTTCGAAATTAAATGATTCTACACAACAATGATGCCGATGCTGACATTTTTGCACATGTACATTTTTAAGTAATTAATGTGTAAATGAGGGTTACAAGCAGAGGTGTAAAAAGCTGTCTATCGCTTTTATTAACTGAAATGAAGACATGTACAGCACTGATGATACAAGGTCACTCAAGGAAATAACTCAACTGTCTGCATTGTGAAAAGCAATATAATAACTAATGTATGTACTATCGTTTAGGTGTTATGACGAATTCTAACGGCATTCACTTTTAGGGCTTTACTTTCACTTTAAAATTAAATATCAAAATAAACGGAGGGGTAAACTAATTATAATATTTAGGATATGGAAAATATTGCGAAAAATCTTTTGTATGAATCATGAAAAAATAATAGAACAAATGGAGGAATAAGTAAAAGTCATCATCAGCATTTTCGAAAGTACTTTCGTGAGGCTGTGTGTGTGTGTTGAAACTAACTTCCAAGAATATAACCAGTCGCATAAATGCAGTCAAGAAGAAGATGTTTCCACGCGCTTTGTGTGTGGCCGGCGGATATCATGTTTTCATTGAATTCACTACTGCTAGTAGGAATTAAAAGAATGCCACAAAGTCATGAAAGGACTTGGCCGCAAAAAGACACTTTCCACAACGGTGAGAACATTTCTTCTTGGTGGTTTGTTTCGATGTTCTTCTCTGTGTACATATATGTTCTTGTAACCTTGTTTAGTTAATGGCAATAAAAATAAATTTTATTACGGCCAAATTAATTACGGCAACAAATTAGTAGCTCACTGGAGAATGTTTATCGCGATCAGAGCAAAAGAAGTAAATTGAATTGAAATGGGTTTTCCGTTTAAAGGGACTTTTATTGGTTTAAGTACGATTATAAAGGTCAGGTGTCCCCTAGTGTTGTTGTTGTTGTTACAGATTTGTTCTCTTGTTTTGGTGTGTTTTTAATGACCATCACACTGACGATGCAATTAATATGAACAGAAGCGGTGGTCTGGTGTTTATGACGCTACTGTTACGTACTGACAGTGCGTAAGGGCTTATTAATGATCGAGTTTCAATTTCAAGCATGGGAAGGTCAAATAGGATAACGAAATGCAAGAACGAGTACTGTGATACTGTTGTGGGATGTTTTGATGTGATGATTTTGTTACTGCCACTGCGGCATGTTTGTAGGTCGACTCATGCATTGCACTTGATCGTTTCAACTCATATTATTTAAGTTTCGCTTAGCTACTTGCACGGATATTATCATCTGCAGCTCACACACATGAACATATGGACACACACAAACTCCACTCCCGAAGTAAGGCTTGCATATGAGCACGCATGCAATCCAGCGGCGCCGCTGCCGACTCCGCCAACAACACCCTTAAAAAAACATAAGCGCTGCGTTCACAACAGATGTTGCTGCTCCGATGAAGTCGATGCTCTTCTTTCGGATAGCTTCTTCTTTGCTTTCTTTCTTCTTAAGTAGCATGGGCTGAGGGACAAACTATCAGACGACACTCAGGCGGACAGATTCACAGTTCAGACAATCACGAACATGTGTTGAATATGAGAGAGGTTTTTTGGTTTGACGGTGGCTCGATCTTTGTTTGTTCATTTTTTCTTTGAATAGA
This sequence comes from Themira minor, assembly GCA_001014575.1. Lineage (NCBI taxonomy): Eukaryota > Metazoa > Arthropoda > Insecta > Diptera > Sepsidae > Themira > Themira minor. The sequence goes on from JXPZ01020097.1 coordinate 9,103, forward strand.
ATTTCTGGTCTTGGTTTTGAAAAAAATAATGAACTAAAGAGGAAGGCACTGCGGAGCATATCCAATTATACTGATATATGCACTTGTATTCTCCAGAAAATAGCTAAATCCTTAACAAATTATCACGAACACTGGTTTTCTGAACATTTCTGGCCAATATCTTGTATGTTTTTTATATTTTAAATCGTGTTATTTCACATCCTTTTGGTTTTGACTTAAATACTAATTAATATATTTATATATTTTATTATGTAGTACAGCATGTACGGGTTTTCCACTGTTCAAAATTCGGATTTCTAACCAAATCGGTCTCGATCGGATCAGAAAAGTGTCCGTAGAAAGGCACAAAACAGAACAGGCAGATTATGATAAAAACACTAAGTATGGGTTAGGAGAGCATATGTCCGTTTGGATATTATTAAAATTGTGAAGGCAGGTACCTGCGTCGTTTTTCAAATTTTTTTTGCTGTTCTGCCGTCTGTGTTTCTTGATATGTAGTTTGAGAAGAGCCAAGTATATTTTATTTTCTTGCTAAGTAGGTAGAGGAACGAAAATCCAACGCAAACAACGCAACACACGCGCTCACACAATCACAAAATCACTTTTTTTTAAACATATATTTTCCAAAAACGTAAAATTTCTTCAAATATTTAAAAAGTTACAAAGAACATAACACAATTTTTTGTTATTTTTTATTTTTTTACAAATTCATATGTACAAATACGAAAAACTTTGTAATACACATTTGTTTTCTTCAGCAAAATGCAATTTCCCGTCTTGGTCTTTCACTTATATTATTTAGAAATGCCCGCTAATTAATGTACAACTGTGAATTGCAGTTGTACCAATCAAATACAAAATGTCGCGTTAATCGAAATGTAAAATTGGCGCACTAAATGGTTTAATCAGATCTAGTCTGCTTGTCACACACACGATTCACGGAAAGTATGAGTACGAGAAACTAACGTTCAGGCGTGATTTTTAACATTGTAGTATTTCACGGTAAAGCAAGCGAATCATATAACGTCCCAATGATATGGAGAGAAAAATGAGAAATGAATGAGAATTTAGATCGTTTAGTCGTTTTACTTCTTTGCTTGTTGCTCTCTGGTTTCGTTGGTTTGAGTCGTTCCTGGCTGTGGTTCGAGTGTTCACTTAATTGGTTGGCTGAGAGCATTCGTCAAAAGTTGGTGAACATTTGAGTGTAATTGAAAACACAACAATCAAGAACACAACATCAAATGAAGAGAACATTTGTGTTAAGAGAAGCAATGAGCAAGCAAAAAGTGATCAAGTGTATGGCAAACTGAGTTCCATTCCATTGTTTGGTATTATAGTGCCGGTTAATACAGCCCATTACCAGGCAACACGACATCACTCAAACAAGAGTTGTTTACCATCAAAGTTGCAACCGATACCCATGCGAATGAAAACCTCGTAGTCTTGACGTGTTAACAACAGAATCGGCCAGACACACTTCAGGAATTTTTTAACCCCTATACCGCCAATTCATAAATTCTCCATAAAAATCGTTGAAATATTTTTCCGAAAACATCCCGTTTTCATGAAAATATTTATTTTTATAATATGCTATCTAATTACATGTTTCATCACTTTTTGCAACGAAAATGTGTTTTTTTTTTCGGTTCTTTGACTAATATGTCGTAATAATTACATAACAAATTATATGTAAATAATTAGTTTTCACATTAACTCCTAGGTTATATCCATCAAAAAACAATTGGCAATCGAACATTTTGGTATTTCGGCAATTTCTAACTACCAAGGGCACAGACACAAAAGACAAATTATGCGTTAGGAGTAGAAAATTAAATTGGGTATCAGGCGTTGGCACTCATGGTTCTTACTCATAAAAAATAAATTTGAGTTGAGTGGAAAGATCAAAATTGTTTGTTTGTATGAAAATACAGCATTAGAATTTGTTCGACCGACCGCACCGCAATCGTTACAATCTGCCGAACAAAATGCGGTATTGTGCAATGAGGCGGCGTTTTTACCGGCTGCCTTAAATGTTCCTATTGCTCCAATATTAGCTTTTTGGCTTCATTATATTTTTCAGTTTTAGCTGATAAGAGGTATTTAGAGGAAAGGAAGAGTGAAACAATATATACATATAGCCAAAATAGGGGGGAAGTAACGAGCGGTAAAACGGCTTATATTCATAAATGTTATTTTATGGAAAGCAGAAAACTCGTTCAATTTATAAAAATTATACTGTGTTTTAAAAAGGTATACTACATTTTTAATTAAAGTGGCGAATTTATCGATTTTATACATAAAAGTAGAAGTATACATACAGTATGACATAGTTCAGAATGCTCAGACTCCTTCTCTGAAGAGGGTAAAAAAAAACATTTAATAGTTAAAACGAATAGACACGTGGTAGTAGAAATTTCAATACATTTTTTCGAGCATACGAATCTTGGGACTTGGAACTATACAGAAGAATCATATATACATACAATTCGAAAAGAACGAATGAATTTCCGATAATCCATCCAAAAGAGTTATTGACAGCTGTGCTTCCATATCGTCTATCACCTAATCTCTCCAACGTATCTTCTTCGTCAATTCGAACGACGTGGCCTAGCGAGATATTGTCTTGTAAAGGTGATTTCTTATCGTGGTGTCGAAGGCGACTTTATAATCGACAAATCGGTTTTACGTGTCGAACGCCTTCTCTTGGCTCCTCTCCAGGAGTTCGCGTAATGTCAAAATCTGGTCAATCGTCGACATGCCAGGTCTAAAGCCGCACCATATGTTAAGGAGGCAAGAAGAGCATGCATTTTCATAGCTCTTTGTCGATGTCCTTCTTTATCCTGTTGATGGCTAAACAGAATTACAACAAAAACTGAACTAAATTCAGGAAACTAAACACAACTGTTTCACTATTAATGCTCTTTTAATTTACAGAGTGGTCCCCATATAATTTGATAAATATGCGAAGCACAAACTTCTGATAAACCCAAAACAATTGCTAAACATCTATCGCAAATTCTAATTTTCCACACCCACCAAAGTGATATGTACGTTCGACTGTCTATGTGTCCGTCGGACACTGTCCGATGTACATTATTTCACTTTACTGTTTATTTGTTTAATTTTTATATGTTTTTGGAACCCCATTAAATAAAAACCCAAAACACAAACCTAAATTGCGTAAATATTAATGCTTTTATTTGTTTGAACTCAACATGTTCAGCTATATCCTTAACAGTTTTATGATGCATTTTTATATCGGGCATTTCATTTCTTGCGGCGGTTTTTACAAGTACAGAATGTAATGTCGCTAAGAAAACGGATAACATATTATATCACCCTTTATATAAAAATACAATTATTTAATATCAAATTATATACAAAAAATAGCTTATTTCATTTCAGAGATAATTTTTGATCTTTTACAAAAATATTTTAATACATTTGCATCTCCACAAACCTATCTCTGTTTTAATGTTTAATATATATATATATATATATACAAATTGTTTTATGTAGTCCTTCNTATATACAAATTGTTTTATGTAGTCCTTCGGATGGTGATATACTGAAAATGCATTTAACAGTATATAAAAGTACTAATAGTATTCAGTTGAAAGTTATTCTAAATATTTTCAAGCACTCTATTTCCAATTATATATATATAAAGGATTAAATATTTTTCCGATGCACGCAAGACCGGCGGGGTTTAAGGAATCCGGTTATATATATAATACGGAGTCTCCAATCGTGATTCAACAACATACCCCTACATTTGTGACTTATTTGTTAATATTAAAACAGGCACATGCAGATGACATTAACTAATAATCTTCATTAACAATAAATAATTCAGAATTACAAAAAGTGCACATTGTGAACAAAAAAAAAACACTTTACAACACTTACCGGTATGTCAAAATATAAATTTTAATAGAAATCGCATTTTCGTAAATAAAATTAAAAAAGAAATGAAAATTAAGTTTTAATTATTTAACCAATTTGAAAGGTGGACTTACTTAAAAATTTAAACTTATAAGTTTAGGTAAATTCGTGGGTTAATATGGGAGAAATCTTTATAAATTTTGTATTGGAAACTGTCTTTTGTCATATTTGACAATTGAGTAGGCTAGTGTTTGTGTATATTATATATGAGTTTATATGTCACTTTTAGGATTAGTTTTTTGTGTGTGTGTAATTTTTGTCTATAATATCAAGTGAAACTTCGGAGATTCGTGCTTTTTAGCAAAAAAAAGAAAACAGACAATTCACAAATAAATTAAGGTAAAAGTGAAAAAAGTTCCTGCTCATAAATTGTTTGCACATGTGTAATAGGCAATTATCAAAATATTTTCACAAATTGGACCAACAGAAACCGTGATGTGTGAAACAAAAATTACATAACCTTTTTAAGGTTATTTTGTTTATTCCTAACTTTGGGGTTTTGTTAAATGTATTATTTAAAACATTTACATGGTGTTAAATCTCTGTTTGTTCATTGCAGATGTTGTCGAAGTCTATGTTCAATGCAGTTCGCACTGTCCGGAACTCGAAACGAAGCTTCGGTATTATTGCACCAGCACTCCAAAAGACTTCCGACCCAATCCAGCAATTGTTCCTGGACAAAGTTCGTGAATACAAACAGAAGAGCACGTTAGTACCGGCCAAAAAGTTTTTGCGATTGAAAAATTGGGCTCTATAATTTTACAATTTCAGCGGCGGTAAAATGGTGGACCCCAATCCGGAAATCGAACGGGAAATGAAAAATGAGTTGGAGCGCGTCGCAAAGCAATTCGGTGGTGATGGCAAAATTGACATGACCAAGTTCCCCGAATTCAAATTCCCAGAGGTTAAAGTGGACCCAATTTCCCAGGTTTAAGGCTATTAATGTATATACAATAAAACATACTGCAACTGCATTGTGGTAGTAAAACTAGAAAATGGGATACACATTTAAAAGCAAGAGATAATGATCATCATCGTACGATTTGTTTTTCTTAATTGAAATGAAATAAAACAATTAACAAAATCTCAATTCGTTATTATTTATTAGAGACGTATGAACTGAATGTGTTTAGTTTAAACACTTATGTGCAACAATTGTGAGATTATTATATAGACGCACCGGAACCGCTTAATCGTTAGATATCGATATAGTGTCAACGATTCCAGACTCCACTTAGTTTAAGGAACGCTTCATGCTTATGATTCATGTTTATCCATGCCTAAAACAAATTAGGGCCTTGTCTTTTAGAATACAAATAAATATCGGTTCGTCGGACAAATGTGGTCGGTTTATGAAGCCCAATATTTTAAAAACTAATTGCGTTTTTGAAATACTTTGTGCGTATTGTAAAATTTCGTGCAAAAAACACCCTGTACAACCAAATTGAATCAAATCGAGTGGTTCCTGTCTAAGGTTTTGAATAAAAGCTTAATTATGTACAGTAAAATAATTTTTTTAGTTGTGAAAATTAGTTCTATATAAATTTACCAAAAAATATTTTTTTTATATTTTTATATTCTTTCAGCTTACAACGTTTTTAATGAATTTACAATGCCAAATTGAGAATTCGGAATCCCTTCTATGGAAATTTCTTTTAAAAAAAGTTGTGTTATAATCAACCCCAAACAGCAACAAGTAAAACCCCCCGCTGACAAAATTCGTACATCACTTTTACATTACATTGAGCTTTCTGTAAAATGTCATAACGATTGTTGCTTCAAATCCTTCTATAAAAGGGATGTGTTTCAATGATAAGAGTGTCATTTCTTTGGTGACTGCGAGCAACTAAACAGTCCCCTGGTAAAGGAAATAAAGTTCGCATTTTACGGTCTATAGGATAGCAATAAAAGTTCGGTTTAATATAAATCTTCGAATTACTTTCAAGAGATTATGTGTCTTACGCCACTTCAACTGGTATCAGATTTAGGCAATATTTTGTTTTGAGAAACAGTTGGCTCCTATTGGCTGTTGTTCGCCTACATTGCTGTTCGTGTCAATTTACGTTAATAAAATTATTTTATGTGGACACACTAAGCTGTACGTGTCTAGTTAGTAGCGCAGTGTTCATTATAAATTGTGGGAGACCACTAGAAAGCCAACGGAGGGACATTCCACCCACTGAATTGTGTTGGAGCGTTGGACAGCGTTTCAACAACAGCAAAAACTTATGCGGTACTGACTACATCTGAGCATATTTAATTGAATTTATTTTGGCTCTTTTGGAATTAGGAAGATCAAAAATTAAAAAACTACGGCAATCATGAAGTTGGTGTTGTTTTTCTCATTGTCAATCATCGTGCTGAGTACAAAAGTAAGTAAATATATTTTTATTTAAGGCAAATATTTACATTCTACTCTACTACTTAACTTTAAGTTAATTATTATATTATTATTATTAAATTAAAAAAGTTGATTTCGACTACTTCGGTTTGGAATTATTGTTATATTTAATGTTTATGATTACTGTGATATTCAAATGGAAACAAACGCAAAACGAAACTAAAGAAAACGGTTCCAAATCGCAGGTATCGGCTTATCAGCGGAGATCCTACTTTATTTTGTAAACGCGTGGAAAGTCACGTCAAACGCCAACATTGAACTTAGTTTGGTAATTTCACGGATTAAGATCCATTTCAGTCAACTCTTCGACAATAACTAGTCGAATATATGTCGTCTTATTGCTCCTTTATGGAAGACCTTGCTGCAAATGCATACTGCAAAACAGAAACAACAAATCCAACCACATGAATTGGCAAGCAAGCTGTGCTTGCCAATTCATGTACAATACATTTTTCTATCCATTACAACAAGAGAGTTTCTTTGAAAGTCATGGTGAAATGTTGAATTTCATGCGTTTTATATAAATACAGTGTTGTTGGGTTGTTGTGGTTTTCGACATCCACCAATAAGCTAGAGTTGCATATCATCATTGGGGGCATTGTCTTTCAAGTCAAAGGATCTTCCATATTGTATATAAAAAAAAATTTTGCATGGATGCAAGAATCCAGCAAATTATAGCAAACTTATCTAAGCAGTGGGAAAACTTTATTTGATATTGTTTTTTTGGTAGGTGAGAATTGGAGATAAAATCAAAGTTTACTTATTTATTTATTTACATGAATGAACTTACAATTTACTTATTAGAAAAAACCTTTAGGGCATTGTACACGAGAAAACGAATTAATTTAAAAACATATATACAGTTCTTAAGTTCCCTTATTGAATAACATGAACGGGAGTATTTGTATGAAAAATATTGGTCAATTATTTAATTGTTCAAATCGATGCACGCACCCAAACGTGCAGGTCCTATTTCAAAGAACCACGGATTTCTTTCAATTAACAATTACAACCAGGAAATTAATTGTTCAATTATCATGCTACTTGTGCATGAACATTGGCTCGTTCGCAACTTTTGTAATCCCCCTAATTCGAAAAACCACTTATAGCTAGTTTGCAAGTTTACGGACTTTTCATTCTGATGCTCGCACACGTCAATGCAATTCGGGGGATCGTATTATTCATCTACATTTGTAATAAGCTTTGCAAATGGGATTTTCTTCTATAGATTAAAGGATGAGTGTTTGATGAGTTTCGTAAGTGATGGAACTGTCTATGGAAAGCAACGATAACAATTACTAAAACACCATGACCCGTTAATGAAAAGGATGTGTTATGGTAGAGATGCAACTGGAGTCATCAAAACTTATAGCAATTGAATAAGAAATTTATAAATTTAAAAAGTAAAGTATTATACCTTTTGGAAAATGTTTAAAACAAATTTAAGAATCTCATAACAATCTGTATAATTATACAAATATTGGAGCTGTTTATGTTGAATATATATCGTGAATAGATTGTTCCATATACATGCAAAATCGATCACCTGAACAAAGCTCGAATGCCTCAAGGTTAAATTGCTCAATTCAATGACTATCATGATTTTGGCAGTTTTCCCAATAACCATCAATTTCAAAATCGTATGTATCTGCAGAAGAGATTGTTCATTCCCATCTCTCTCTATCGCTCCATACCGTATTTCATTCAATTAAAAGACCCCTTCCTTAAGACCCGATTCGCCTTTGGCGGTGGCATGCACGTATTTGTTCAGTGACACTACAATGCAATCAATACAAACATGTGTTGGAAGAGACGTTAGGGATGTGAATGTCTATGTATAATACACTTTGCGAATATCCCGTCTGTATAACATTTGTATTTTCCGGGTGGGTGCCACTTGAAATTAATATGAGACCCCGACACCTCATTTAACTTCGTCAGTATTATTCCGAATTATGTAAAATGCGTGTAAAAGCATAAGATGTGAGAAAGTTTCTAGTCCTAATGAAACCCTACTTTATTATTTAAATGCAGTTTTATTTGGTGTTTTCATGATAATTCATATATACTTAGTTCGTAAATCATGTTCATTTTTCTTGGTAGCATATTTAAACTTGTTCTTCCTGGATTTAGTTAGATGAGAGATCTATACGAACGAATTTTGTAATTTAGAAGATGCATTGATTGTTGTCTTTCCCTTAATACGAAGCAGATTATACTTTGCCAAGACAACAAATTATAATAGAGCAATTGTTTGAGTTGCGATTCGCTTGTTAAACATCCTTTTGCCTATACATATTAGCGTTAGTTTATGGTCCTTTGTTGTCGCCCATTGTGTTTTGCTCTTCGCCCATAATCATCATGCGCATAAATTTCCATAAGACACACAGCAATCCTGTATAAATATTTAACCAGTTAGACAGGCCACCAGTCACCTTGCTGTGCTATTGCATTTGTTATAGCCCATTATAATTGAGCAGAGCGGTTCAAGACGGCGATACTCGTCGTTGTATTTAACAAATACTCTTCCCGGCCTACAACCTTCGTTAATTTGTCAAGCTCATATGAAAAAGTGGGTTCATGCCCACGTGTGTTTAGCAGCTTTTTTAAGTACATAATCTGTTTAGCGGAATTGCGTTTATTGTAGAATGTATTAGTCATTTTAGGTGTTTATAATATATATTAATAGGCATAAATATATTAACAGTCATTTAGCATTTACCTTCGAGGATGTCTAAATTTGTCCACTAATACCTTAGAAGTTCCTTATGAGGAAAGTTCAAACGATTCTAACTCATATTTCAAAAATTAAAGTTATTCTTAAATTACCTATGAACACAATTACATCTTTTATATTTGATTATTACGATATGGGGTTGATAATTGAATACTTTCTTTGTAATTTCGAATACTGCGCGAACATCTTTTTATGTATAAATTAGCATATCACAATAGTCTTGTTCTTCTTCGCGTTACGCAAGCGAACAATGTTATGCAAATTGTGGTTGCCAAAGGAATAACTTGCAATGTTGAATAACGTTGAAACGCCCAGAAGTACTCCCGCACACTACATACGAACATACACAGTATTAATCCTGACAGAATAAAGGTTCGTTTTAATGTGCTATTCCATTAAATTAAAAAAATGGCAACTAAAGATCGAAAGTACCGCCGAAACAAATCATAAACCTTGAATAAATCTTCTCGCTGGTAACCTTCCAATTTCCAAAATATATTAAAAAATTTTGAGCTTTCGAATCCTTGTTTTTGCCTTCTGCTTCAACATTGAATAGGTAGATACATAAAAATAAATAAAACCGAAAAAAGGATTTGCAATACATAATTTTTTTAAACTCATACCCCATCATATGGGACTTTACATTTTTGCCGTCCTCTTAGTATCATTTGATACTTAGCCCTTAAGCTAATGCAATAAACTCAATTAAATTTTTCCTTTTTGTACACCATGGAAGTATTAACTTTGAAGTATTTTGTAAATATGTACTATTGTTTTTGCCCAGACAGTGTTCGAAAATGGAATACTTGTTTGCATTTTATTAGTTCGATGATATCGGAATAGTAAATAGGCTAAACTCAACTTTTACTTTGCAAAACCCTATAGATACAAATATTTATAACAGAAACACTCTTGAGGAAATGGACATCTTACATTTCAAATTATTAAGTAGACACACCCTTCTCACTCAGAGCTACTGAACTTGAATGCCATTGTATGAATTTCGCACTGAACAAGTAAGTTTTTCATAATGTTTCATTGTTGACAAGACTGTTTAAAAGGAATGAGGTACATGTATCAAAAATTAATATAAAATGATTACAATTTTAATATGGTCCGATATGAAGTACATAAATTAGTGAACATATTGAGTGGTAAAAGGTAAATTAGGGAGCACAAACTAATTATCTATTGAAGTGACAGAAACATCGCATATTCTGTAATATAATAATTTGAAGCAATCCCATATTGCTTATATGGTATATTTATTCAGGAAAAGTGTTGTCATATCGGGTTTTTATCGTGAGCCTTCAAGACTTGAAAATATATTACTAAATTTATGGGTATCTTACATTTACAGGCAATATCATCGGCAAAAAGGTCTTTTGAGTTATTCCCGAATTCGCATATTCACACAATTTCAGGTAACGCAAATGAATAATATGATATAAATGTGAAATTTTCTTTCTTGAGTAATAAAGTACAATCATAAACAATCCTTGTAATGTCATCTAGCTTCTGCACATAAGCAGTTCATGTTTCTTGATATTTTCTTTTAAATGATTTTCTCTTACGATATTCTGTAGAAAGGTATTGATATTATTAAATAAAACAGTTTGATTTTCAACAAGCCCTAAGGGGATTATCCTAAAAAAACGATTCAATATTTTAAGCATGGCGTCGAACGACTTGAAAATCAAATAGGGTATTCCAATCAAGTATTCACATTTAATTTGTCTGTTAGCATTATACATATGTACGTAAAATGCATAGATATATTCAAGTAGGTTCAGTAGTGCTAGTTTACGATTTGTAAGTAATCGTAGTTCTGGAAAAATATTGTTGTCGAAACAATTATTATAAAAATTATCCACGATTTTTGTATGAAATTGTCATTTCAATATTAGCCTTAAATAAAACAAATAATTTGTAGTCTTGTGATTGCACAACTAACGAATAATGAGAATGGCGGCACACGTGTTTCATGTTTTTGCACATGTGTGTGCAGACATCTCAAATATATNTCACGTGTTTCATGTTTCTGCACATGTGTGTGCAGACATCTCAAATATATACATCGTAACAGTTTGAAAAATAAATCTTACTAATATTGTAACTTTGTGCTAAGGGTAGTTTTTTTGTATTTATTCTGATTGTTTTCTCATTTGTTACGACCAAAACCTTACATTACACAAGGCCACAAGCAGCTGTGCAAGTTTTTTAGTGTAAAGTCAGGTCTTATAAGGTTGCGCTGAAAACGTGTTGACAAATTTTCATTTATTGGGAAACAAAGTAAAGAATGCATTATTTCAGTTTGAAATATGAGTTTGAAATATAGCACGTGTTGAGTCCGGGTGCTGTACTTTGTCTATATCATCGTTAAATCCAATTTAAAAAAATTCTCTTTTTTGCGCACAGAGTGCATGCACGTCGCATCCCAGCCGGGCGATTATATCTTTAAACGCTCACCACAGCTCTACAAAGCTAACAGTGGCGTTGGCAATCGCGAGGCCATCGATGAACCAGCAATAATGAGCGCCGACATCCTCGCAACGGACGATGCGATGGAAGTGTGCGGTTTGTATGTGATAGGAGAACCAGACACCATCGTCGAAATAACCATGAAGCATTACGATGTTAATTGCAAGACTGGCGGCTTAATGGCGGTAAGTGGTTTTACCGACGCGCACCATTAACGTAATCCTCACAAGCATTTTAGCTGTTTTTACCCTTCAAAGAATAATTATGTTGTATATTCACTTTGTCATTTATCCAAGTTCAACTGTCTGTCTGTCTGCATGACAGCTGGCAGACTAATTGACCTAGATAAATAATTTTGAGTGAACGCTTATATTTAACATAGCTCTGTTCGATAACATTGAATATGTCGGTTCAGAGGTTTTGGTAGGCCTCATATCAAACCGATATACAATTTTTTGAATATTACTTGAATAATAAATTTATAAACGAACTGCCTTAAAGTATTGACAATGCCGATATTGCCATTTTAACATGTCTGACACATTTTTTCATTTTCCTCGAATAAGTTTGTCGATGGCTGGGAGCTCAACGGAGAATACTTTCCCGGATTAAAAGACCACCATCGGTTACTAGAAGATCGTATTACAGAATTTTGCAATAACTACAAAGAATGGTAAGAGTTACCTAGCTAATTGTCTCACTCCGCTTGGATATAATGGGTACTTCTCTAATAGGCCCCGCATATCAAACAAAAAGTTCTTTCGCTCCAGCCAAAATTCAGCACTACTACAGTATCGCATTCCTATCCAAGGTTCATTTATTGCTAATGTGCGGTTCCACAAAATCTCACAGCGTAAGTTGAAAAGCACATAAACAAATTAAATCGATTTTAGTTACCCTTATATTCAAATCTGTATCTAGCTTGCAACGTTCTAGTTCACGACACTTCGGCTTTCTATGTTATGGCAAATTATGGGCATCCACGTAATTGCACCATATCCGCTTTATTTTCTGCTGTGATTTCATTGAGCAATTTAAAAGTGGGCGGCAAGATAGTGCGACAGCAGAAAGTCAAATATGATGTGAGTTATGTGAAACTGTAATTTCAATTCTTAGATAAGATTTTATAATTATAACTATTATAAAATATGAAAAGTGCTCAATGTATGATGATCGTCTGGAAATTGGTGGATCTTCCGGGTTGGATTCGTCTGCTATGGAAAAGTCAAGTGAAGTTTGTGGCTTTGCCAACGTTTCAGGTATTTTCATATAAATATATATACAACGTATATATTATTTAAACTTTAAATTAAAACGTTAACGTTAATAATCCCATCAATATCAGCTAAAAATAAATAACAATAATACATGTTTTGAGGTTTAAAGTAGAGTATTTCACCAATTAGGACGTGCAAATAGAACAAGAAACAATACCTTAATACACCGGTTAGGGGAGAAAGTTGGAAAAAAAAACACATGAAATCAAATAGACCAAAACTTATAGAACTGTGTACAATCAACATGTATAATACATAATAAATAATGAAAATAAAAAGTCGGAAAATATTATATATTTTACTTGAATTTTTATATTCTCTCATATTTTAATTTGATCAGGTCCAGAACAGGCTATTTACTGTGGCGTTACAAGTGTTCGTCTGATATCCACAGGCCGTTATCACAATCAGGCTACTGTTGCCATTCGTAAAGCCGAGTTGAATGATTTGGACATTGCCACTCTCATCTGTTCGATATAAAAATAAACCGATATAATATTTCCTCACAAAAAACGTTATACCGAACATAATGTTAAATTATGTATAAGATTACTATCGTGTACTTTTCCCTATCACTCTTGAAATTATTGCATACTTAACGTTTTTGTATATATTAAATAACGCCTTTATTCCCAATAAGAAAGAATGTACTTATATATTAAATTTGAAAATTGCAAGCATTTTAAAATTTATGCAATTAGTACTTGAATTATACACTCGAATACACCTGAAAACAAAATAAATATCGATATTATTACAAAAAGCACCCCAAATTCTACTCATTGCCAATTTATAATGTATATGCTTCTAGTAGGTAAAAGGAATAAAGTTTTTAGCCAAATTATAACAAAATAATTATCAAAATAGATTTTGCTGTTTTGATAGTATTATCTCAAAGTGAAACCTCATCAAAAAAGAAGGAAATGTTAATGTTATTATTTATGGGTCAATCGATTAGAACAAAATCAAAATCGATCAAGGTCATGTGAACCACACATTCCGCATAAATACTTTAAACCCATGGAAAGGACGCATTATGGGAAAAAGACTTTTATTATTTTCTATTTTCGCTTCATAATATATTTTAGCAACGTTTATATATAAATTAATTTTAAAGTAACGCCTTCACCAGAAAATATAATCCAATAATTGTAGAAAGACGGAATGCCATAATCGAAGCGGCACCACCGTCATCATCTTCGTCTTCATCTTCTGGTTTTTCATTATCCAACTGTAAGATGGGAATAAATATGAATACATCCTAGTAAATAAGCATAAACATAAACTTACAGATATTTCCAACTTGGCAACCAATTCATTGCACCGATCGTTCTGATCGTAAACCGTTTTAGCCAAACGACATATTGTTTTTTTCAAGCATTTTCTGTCGCAGCCAACTGCCAATTTGGGATCTGCTGAAGTGAATTTGTATTTCCAGTACTAGAATGTATAACATGAATTTTTCAAGAAAGTGGTATTGAATAAATAATTGCTTTAAACTGACCGTGCGTAATAATGACGGTTTCGAAGCCATGTCTTCGAGTAACTTGTCAAGACCAGCAGGGCTTAGATCATTTGTGAAAGCTTTAGAGAAAGTGTACTCTTTGAACCAAATGGGGTCTTCTTCGGGACCCTTGGCATTTGCCTCTGTCAAATTGAAAATCCATGTTTCATAATCGACTACTTGCTGCAAATTTGGAAACAAGAATCGTTGAACAAATTCGATCGGCTTATAATTAGACTAGACTGCTTACCATGGTAGTTGGTTCCACTTCATAAACATTATAGTTCGGATTTTTGTAGGAATAGGAAGTTAAACTACCGCCGTTCCACGAAACAGCCATGGCATGTCCATGTTGTGAGTAGTGAACATTCATTTCGTCCTTGTGGGTATGACCACCGAAGATGCCACTAATGATGGGACTGAATCTTTCTATAATACGATTGTATTCACGTGCCCAAACAGTCCAACAATCGGCATCCCCAGATGGGATATGTGATAAAATGTGAACGTGTTCGCCAGCCATCTCTGCCTCTAACAGAGTATCGTGCAACCAGTTCAATTGCTCGATCGCGAAGCTGCCGTCGTGGAACACCCACCAATTGAACAGGTAACAATCCATGCTATTCAAGGCAATCAAACGCAGACCGTCTCGAACCTTAACCGTATAGTATCCGCCTTTCAAAATCGTGGACTTTGTTTCAGTTGGCAACGACCAAACATCCCAAAGAGTCTGGTACAACCAGTGAACATTAAACTCCTCGGGAACACCGGTAGTTGGGCTGAAACTGCAGGAAACCATACAATACGAGTAAATGATTTCAATTCATAATTCAAGCTTACACATTTGTTGGATGGGGTTCATGGTTGCCTACACAAGAGTAAACCGTTGCCGTTGGGAATTTCTTATGCAGCAATTCGTTGATCTTAGTAATCATGTTAATGTTACCCTCTTTGGTAGTGGACCAAACGTTGTGAGGAACAATGTCGCCCGTCTGATAAATAATGTCAACATCCGGATGGGTTTGGGCCATATGATCAAAAGCTTGTTCAATCATGTGCAATGGGGTGTCACAATCGCGGAAATCGCTCCAATAACCAGCTTGTTTGCTCGCCTCAATCACTCCACTGGCCTTAGTACGGCAACACAATGGCTCTTCACACTCAGCCAACGAGTTGGGCTCATATTCAGGGTCATAATGAATGTCGGTGATTTGAATGATCTTAAAGTCAGTGTCTGTCTTCTTGGGCATTTCGGATTTTGGAGCAGTCATTAGAGCATTGGTACCATTAATCTTGAGATTGAAGTTGTATTGCTCCTGTTTGGCTTTGCATATCTTAATTGGCAAAGTTCCGCAAATTGAACGTGTGTCGGCAACGGAATTGTTCATAATGTAATCGAAGAACTTGAAGTTCATTTCGAACAATCCCTCACATACCTCTGGGGTTGCCAAATTCAAATATGAACATATTTCTAAAACCACTTTCTTGGTGTCCTCTTCATAATTGTCTCCATTCAATTCTCCATCTTCATCAAGGTATTTCCGTGTGACCACACGCACACAACTGCGACACAGTGTGCATGTACCAAACAAATCGGAAATTGCCAAATCCGAAAAGCTCTTTGTAAAGATGTCCTTACCATGGAAAGTGGACGCCAATTGATTACCCAACATTCGCAAAGCGGGGCTTTCGATGCCCGTCCTCTTGTATAATATAAACTCATCAGCAAATCTTCTCGCAACATCCTCTAAAATTTAAATTGGAATCAATTGTAAATGAGAGAAACAGTCTTGGAATATCTGTAATTCAAATACAATATCCCCATTTTGTCAGTACAATTATATGTATAATTGTTCAGTTGCGATTAAAGTCTGTGGGTATAATCTCGTTCTATCTACGCATTATAAATCTAATCTTGTTGCGAAAATATAAAGTTCAACAATTAGTTTATCATGGAAGGACAGTTGCTGCATGTTTTTTCGTGCCATGACAGCGATGATAAACGAATACGAGCATGGGGGCATAATCAAGCATTTACGGGAGGTGGTTAGCCATAAAAATGCTATATTAACTTCTGTACTCTACCTTGCCATATATAATCTGCGCTCAAATTATATGCTATTAATAACATATAATTTATTGATTTGCAAATTACATTTCAGTTTCACTTCACAATACACCCAAGAATTTCAACAATATGTCAGTTGTATTTGTAACCTGAGTGTTTCCAAGTGCGTTATGTATTATCTGAGATTGTTTTGAAAAAATAAGTTCATTTCACGTAACGACAATTTTACTGCACAATTTACAACTGAACTTTGTATTAATACCTGAAATGGCATTCATGACATCGTCGTCCTGCGTGAATTCAATTGGTATTCCAGGCAAATTCAAAGCACTTCCCAAAGCCAAAATGGCCACAAATACTGAACTTAAAAACATTTTCGTTCAATCCTCGTAATCACACCAAACCGAGTCAGAATCGCGACTAACTAATGGCGTATGGCCTTTACTGTTATTTATATGTTAACAGAGGAATAAAATATACACAATATTTGTTATCAACATATTATCGATTATAGCTACTTATATAATGGAAATCAGATTTTAGGTTTTGGTAATTGATACTCTAGTTGTTTTTTGGCTTGTATTTATACCAACTAGAATTCCAAAGGTTAAATCGAATCAAACAAAATACCAAAATAGTCCGTTTCCAAAGATAATCCCAGGCCATTTTGTTTAAAAAAATTCTTAAAGGATGTATTTTGTTGCTAAAGCAAGGGACAAGACCGAGCAGATGCTCATAGAAATTATGGAGGAAGCGCCATCATCGTCATCATCATTTTCGTCATCGGTTGTATTTGCCTCTGTTGATGTCGTCGTTGACGTTGTAGTTGAAGCATCAAGCTATAGTAGGATGTTATATGTTAAGGATGTTATATAAAGGAATTGTGGTTTAACATTTTCGTTAAATCTTACTGTGTGGATCAATTTCTCTGTAAGCTCATTGCAGCGACTTTTCTGGTCATTAACAGTAGTAGCCATGCGGCAAAGCGTACCGATCAAGCAACTTCTATCACATCCCGAATCCAGGCGAGGCTGTGCTGAAGTCATTTTGTATTCCCAATACTAAACGAGACATATGAATTCACATGCATTTCACTGGCTGTATTTAAATCGTACCCGATGTAGCTTATCAGGATTGGTGGCCATTTCATCAAGCAATGTATCTATTCCGCCAGGGCTGAGATTTGTGGTAAACTGTTCAGAGAAGACATATTCCTTGAACCATTTGGGATCTTGCGAAACGCCTTGTTCGTTTGCTTCATTCAGATGGAAAATCCATGTTTCGTGATCAACGATTTGCTGTAAAAAAAATCAAAATTCTATGCATGTGACTTTTAATTTGCGTCGATATGAATGAGCCCACCATATTTTTAGGTTCGGCATGATATATTCGGTAGTTGGGATTTTTGTTAGTGAAAGTCGTTAGACTGCCGGCATTCCAAGCCAAATTGACAGCATGACCATTTCTTGAATAGTAGACGTTCAATTCGTCCTTGTGAGTGTGTCCATTAAAAATACCACTTATGATGTGACTGAAACGCTCAATTATGCGGCTGAATTCACGCGACCACACGGACCAACAGGTTCCATCGCCGGTTGGTATATGCGACAGGATGTGAACATTTTCGCCGGACTTTTCAGCCTCGAGAAGAGTGCTATGCAGCCACTCCAATTGTCCGATTTTGTCGGTACCATTGTAGAAGAGCCAGTAGTTATCGAGGTAACAGAAAATACTATTCACTGCAATAATACGGAATCCTTCTTTTGGACTAACAGTGTAATAACCGCCCTTTAGTATAGTTTCCTTGGTCGATTCAGGCAGCCAAGCTGACCAATCCTCGTATAAATGCTCGTACAACCAGTTGCTGTTGATTTCGGTTGGGACATCTTCGGGACTGAATCTACAAATACACAACAATTTACAATAAGTTCCTAGTAGAAATTGTAACTTACAGATTCAGTGGATGCGGTTCATGGTTTCCGATGCATGGAAATACCGGGATTTTGGGGAACGCCTCAACCATTTTGTTGTTCACTTTCTTCAGGACATCAATGTTCTTCTCCTTGGAAGTCGCCCACACCATGTGATCGATGATGTCACCCGTTTGATAAATGTAATCGATTTTTTGGTGAGTGCTGGCTATATGACTGAACGCGTTCTCGATAGTGTGCCAAGGTAAATCGCACTCTCTGTAGTCACCCCAATAACCGGCCGCTTTGCTAGTATTTTCGGCGATATCGGCTTTACGTTGACAGCAAAGAGGTTCATCGCATTCGGCCAGCGAGCCAGGCACATACAAGGGGTCATAATGAATGTCTGTTACATGTAGGATACGAATGTCACTATCACTCTTCGGAGGAATATCGTTTTTGGGGCCCGTTATAGCCGGCCCATTCGTATCTATTTTCAAAGACCAGTTGTATTCGTCCTGTGTCACGTCATTGCAAAAGCTGTACTCCATGAACAATGCACAGAAGGTACGCGATTCCATTACGGAATTTTTAATCATAAAATGGACACTCTCATAGAATGCATCGATCAAGCCGCCGCATACTTCGGCAGTTTGCAAATTGAGGCGAGCGCACATGTCTAACGCGATGCGCTTAACCAACGCTTCACTCTCCTTGTCATCATGGAACACACCGTCTGGGGAACGAATTGTGCGCCCTAAAACATTTATTACAGAACGACACGTGGTGCACACCAAGAACTGATCCCCTATCCGCACTTTATCCAAATCCGTTGTAAAAATATCCTTTTTACTATGAGACTTAGCAAGATGAGCGGAAATTTGTCGTAGAGCTGCGGACTCAACGCCAGTTTCCAGAAATTTCATATATTCATGTTCGAATTTACGGGAAATGTCGTCTGAAAATGAAATATTTAGTGTCTTGTATAATATAATCAAATTGAAAACAGTCTTGTGAATATAATAAAAAAAACGCCAAATTGACGTTATCTACACTTCTATTCTTAGAACTTCCGTTTTAAGTTGATTTATAGATTTGCCGCAAAAACGAGCCAATAGAAAATATTCCCACCAATTGCCGGTATGAATATCGAATATCGTAAATGCACTTACCAGCAAGGGCTGAAAGGACGGCCTTGTCTGCTGTGAATTCATGGGGAACACCAGGCAAATCTACGGCCACAACTGCACTGATCGCTGCCACGAATAGTGCAACGAATATACATTTGGGCAGCATATTTCTTTAAAGCACACACGAAGAAACCCCCAATGTAAACTAAGGCCGGTCCGTGAAGCGAACCCTCATATATAGTTTGTATTTCTCGGATTATCAACGGACTTTCAGATTAGGTTATCTTATTTTTATAAACATTCTTTTAACCATGTTCAATCTTTATTGGGAATTCGTTTTCCATTATTTAATACTTATGTATAAATATAACTACATCTAAGGATAAGTTTTGCTTTGAGTATGTGTTTTATACGTGTGTGTATATGCAGTAACTAAAGAGTATCATCTATATAAATGTATGTATGTACGTATAGTATAGCTTTACATTGAATTCAATAATTATTTCCGAATTCCCTGGTGCCAGAGACTATACCCTCTCTCGTTTAGCCACTTTGAATAATGTTACTGTGAATACTGATATTTTAAAGTGAATTGCGGATTTAGTTCTTCATTTTTTCATAATCCAATAACTTTCGTTTGTATTCGCTACCCCATCGATATTTAGAAAGACTACCGTCTTTTGATATAATTCGATGACATGGAATAAGGACAGCGACATCATTGTTGGCCACGGCATTAGCCACTGCTCGAACAGCTTTTGGATTCCCCATCATTTCGGCCACGTCTGTGTATGTGCATGTGGTGCCATAGGGGACACGAAGTAAAGTTTCCCACACTCTGCATTGAAATGGGGTGCCACAAACTACCACTGTTGTAACACAGTTGTTCACTTCGGGTACATCACTGAAAATTATATCGGCCAGACGTTTAGCCATCACGGAATTCTCCATGTATGTTGCTTTGGGCCAACTTTTCCCCAAAATTCTAATGTCGGTTTCCGTGGGGTTGTCTGTGAAATGGAGATGACAAATGGAATTGTTGTCATCCGGCATATATCCAATCAAAACGTAACCCAGCGGAATCGCAGCAAATCCATACGCAACGCGTACGTTCTGCCTATATCCATTTGGTAAATTCTTTATTATAACACGATTCTGCATTTTATATATTTTTATTGAATTTTGGCAAACATTCGCGCAAATATTAAAATTTAAACAACAATAAATTGCATCGCTGGATTATCACAAATTGTCAATACTTCGAAAGACCGGTTTACTATTTTTGCAAAAGAAACTATAGTGCTGGAACAAAATGCACATATACCATTTGATCTCTCAGAATTTTATCATAGTAGAGTTCTTAATCTGAATACCAATGTAAAGGAGCATACTATGAACTTGAGCCTTGTGTATATTTGTGCTTTCGGTGTAAATTAGATTTGTAAAATGTACATTTTAATACAATTTAATAAACAAGAACTCTTCAACCATGAAAAATTACATATGTCCATTGTGCTTAGCTAATGTAGTTAGTCGATGTTCGTGTACATAAAGTGGATATATAATAGGTAAGGTGTATGGAATGTTGTATTACAACCACAGAAACCTGTGAAATTGAATACGATTACATTTTCCAACACTATGACAGCTGACAGCTGATTTTTCGAACAAGGCTGACATTGAGCGATAAAACACTCAAAAAACAATAGTGAAAATTTTCAACTACGAGAGTGACGCCATTTTTCCACTTTATTTCTGCAAATATTATTTCGATACTTAAATATTCTAAACTTATTTTCAATCACTAATTAAATGAGCCTTATCAATTTCTTAAATCCGAAACTAAAGCCTAGCGTCGAATGTGATGCCGTTTGTGAGGATGGTTTTTCCGCAGCAAATTTAATTGCTGACGACCATGAGCAACTGTCGCGTGGATTTATGGGTTTTATGGTTACCAAACCTCCGGTGGAGTTAGTATTCGATTTTCCAAAGGCTTTGGATTTGAAAGTAATTAAACTGTGGAATAGCGTTGGTTCGTTTCGGAGTACTGCTTTTGAGGTTCATGGGAAAGTTAATGGTATTTGGGAGCGAGTGGCTAACGTCCGTGAACTTGGAAAGGGCGTGACATCGGTTACATTTTGCTACCAAAGCGATTACAATTCTCGCAGCAATACAGATGGTCCACAATGTAGCGAGAAGGTGTTCTTCTTCAAAACAGCCCATAAAGTACTCTCCAATACCAATAACATTAAAATTACAATACGCGGAACACAGAAGTGCCCACCAGTTTTACGTAAAATTGAAGTTTGGGGTTTGCCGGCTCGTTCCTTAGAGAAGGCCGACCGGGAGCTGGTGCGAACCATATGGAGCGAGATTACTAATCCTTTCCACGAAAGCACCCAGCCACAACCGAGTGGTCAACGGTCGCCTTCGCGTTATGTGCCTGAATTGAATGAAAATTCTTCGTTGGAGATTCCAGAGGAGTTCCTCGACTCAATAACCTGGGAATTAATGGTCGGTAGTAGATTGTTTTACTTACCAATACGTAGTATACACATTGACATATTTTAAATTTTAGATCTTTCCAACCGTTTTACCCTCAGGGAAGGTCGTAGACCAATCCACCATAGATAAGCACTCGGAAGTTGAAGCCAGATGGGGTCGGTTACCGTCTGATCCATTTACAGGACTAGAATTTACACCACAGCGCAAAGCAATTCTTAATTTGGGCTTAAAAGCACGCATCGAGAAGTTTCTCATGGAAAAGGCGAATCACTTTAAAACTGTACCCCGTTCTCTTGGAAGCTCCCGGGTTCGCCGCAGCAAAAATCGGCATGCCTCTCAATTTGCTAGTCTATGCCAAAAGGATACTACTACAGCGGGCACGTATTCGTGTCTATTGGGGAAGTCGTATAAATCTTCATCTGCCACATGCACTTCAGCGTCAGAAGCACCGCAGCCATCTAAACGAGCCAAGCTCAGTAATTGCACCAATTCCACCACAACAACTCGGACCGATATAAGGCTGTATACCCCGATTGCAGTTGAGAAATGCGCTCCATCCACAGTTTCAGTAGCGACTTCAGTAACATCGCCATCGCAGCCTTCCCTTACCACAGTTATTAGTAATATTGAAGCTGATACAAGTCCGTCGGGTATCGACAAAGCCATTCAAGAAGCGCTGAGCAAAATAACTCGTTTCACCCGGCCACATTCAAATGAAAGCCCCCAAGAAAACTGCTGCATTCGATGCAAATCAGTGAATTTCTCTTATGAAATAGCCTCGTGTAAACATTTGGTGTGCCGTAAGTGCCTTGTAACAATAACTCAGGATAATACGTGCACCTGCAAAACCACATTCGAAAATAGTGATGTGGAGCGATATCATAGGCTGTAGTAAAGTGTTCATCATCATAAGGGTACAAGAGTTATCTCCCAAGTTACCTCTGGAACTGATCATAATCGCAATGTAGTCGTTAAAATTCTAGTTTCTTGCATTCAATACTTGAGCTCTCAATAATTGTATCTAGCTATTAAGATTATAAATGCTTTTTACCCACATTTTGTCGACATAAACATCTGAATTAATTTCATTTAAAAATCTGTTTGAAAAGGTACATTTGCATTATTAAACATCTATAACTAATTATTTTGATAAAAATTTAAGAAAGTCGAAATTATTTTTTGAACCACAGTTCAATTACTAACGACTTATGACTATTAATTACAAATCATTATATTAGCAGAAAATAAAATGTTTATACTATTTATTTGTATGTTTACTAATTATTTGGCCCCATTTTCAATTTTCTTTAAATTTTTGAATGTGGTGTAACAAAAATGTTTCCAAGTCATAATATTGACATTATCTGTTCAATATAATTTAGGATTCATAAAATGTGGCAACACTGTGCAATCAAAATACAAATATAATATCTTAGTAGGCTCAACAATAACGAAAAGCTCAAGCAATTTTTCCTACATAAGGTCAGTTTGCTCTGTGTTTATAAATCATTGTTACTAAATTTCCGAAAGCGCCTGGACAGTTTTCAGTTCCGCTCAAACAAATACAACAAAACAAAATTTTTAGTGCTTGCATAAATTTATTGTGTAACTGAGGAACATATACGGCAAAAAGCAATGGAATCTATTTGAAAATTAAATAATAACAAAACTACGCATTACAGATAAAAAGATCCACCAAAACTCGTTTCACTTCTTGGTTTAATTATTATGAACAAAGCTGCTGTAAATTCATATGAATTTTTTGTTTTCCTGAAACAACGACTACAACAGATTTGATAAAAATTATTTGCTTTTGTCATTAAATCGACAAGCTATCGGGCACGAGACAAAGAACCCACAAAAACCATATGAGACAAATAGACCTATAAGCAAACCGAGAAGTGTGAAAAATACAAGTGATAACAACAATAACAAAACTTGACCAGTACACAGTTAATTAAAGAAGCAGTACATACTAACAGGTAAAACGCAAACATTGATTTTCTTTACATTATTTTCGGAAAAGGTGTCGTTCTCAAATTTATAATATGACCATACTTGAAAGAAAAAAAAACCAAAATGCCTGACGATTCAACCGACCATATTGTTTTCCCAAGAAAATGCTTACGACATATTGAAATTGCAAGCAGCACTAACAATGATGGCGGACCGCATTAACAATAACCAAATCAAAACAAAATGTTCTCTTGTGATTGAAGTGCTCTCTTATCAAAGCATTTGCTTTGAAAGTGAGAATTAAGTATGAGTACATTAACAACAGCTGATTAAGATTTGTGTATGAGGGGGTGCACGAGTTTACTTCTGTGCTTAGCGGGGCGGTCTTCATAACAACAAAACAAATATTTTCTGTGTATGTGTGAATGAAGGAATGTTGCCAAATGAAAAATGATAGGGAGGAATAGCTGGAACTGTCTAATGTTAATCACGTTTCAATTGATATCGTCAAAGTGCCTTGTGCACTAGTGCACAAACAACGACAAGCAAATGAGTAATAAATATGTACGTACAGATATATCAAGCAATAAATGGTGCAGCGTGCAAAAATATTCAAATTCATGTTGCACTACTATATCATACCATGGGCTCACGTACCGTATCGTGTATCTTTAACGATCTTATGATCGCATTTTTTGAATATTAATTAATTTTAATTCGTTTTAATTTCCGAACAATACCAGACACGTTTTATCGGAAAATAAACAAAGCGCTCTCATAAGAATTGCTGTGAAAGCAAAAAAACGCAAACTAATTCGGTATCTTGTCCTTAAAAATTCTGTGTTGTGTGTTGATCTTGATAGGCGTACCGCCATAGCTGAATTTTATTTTATTTGAACACAACATCTATGTACATACACATGTACAAACATGAATGATAGATAGCCCTCGAGGAACGAAAACTAGTCTGTTCCAACAATGATTTCGAGCAGTGCAAAAAGATATTTTAGTAGCTTCGTTTTTGCAGATAAAACCTGTATTGTACTTGATCCATCTGTCCGTTTTCATTGATGATGGGAAAAAATCATTTGGTGAGCAATTTTTCCTTTCTTCAATATGATCAATGCTTTTCGATATCATGTGTTATTTGTCTTTCTGGCTTTTAAGCGAGCACAGCTGATATTCGGTTTCTTTATTTCTGGGCTTTGTTCGCTTGTCTTATCAATGATAAGCCGAACATGCCAACAACCTCCTTACCATCACAGGCGGAACGGCACAACGCATTTTT
Source organism: Themira minor (assembly GCA_001014575.1). NCBI lineage: Eukaryota > Metazoa > Arthropoda > Insecta > Diptera > Sepsidae > Themira > Themira minor. The sequence continues at coordinate 34,305 of JXPZ01020097.1, forward strand.
TCAAGCTGGGTACGGCGCTTTTATAACTTCTATAGGATCCAGTCATAGCATAAGCTTCGCACGACAAATGTTCAGATGTCCAGTGGATCTTACAATATCGGTTTTTCGTGATTTTATTCTAGTTATTTTTGTATTTTTCTTTGAATGAAACTGGTCCAGTTCTCCTTCCATCACTATCGTATACATCGTATACAACAATTGACATGATACATGGCCAATATAGTGTACGTAATCGAATTGCACAATATGTTACTACATTTATCGGGCATGGAGATGCACACGAGACTGATTTCCTGATTGTATTTTGAAGATCAAATTCAACAACCGAGCGTTTTGCTGACGCATTCAATTTCAATATTATATCCCCTCCCGAGCTAGTTATCGACAGATCACATACAGACATCTGGTTTTAAAGTCGAACGTCATATCGCTACTCAAGTCGTATGCTCGAGAGTTAGTTGTAGGCATTGAATGAGTGTTCGGATCAACTCAACGGTGACGTCAAAGCAAACTCGGTCTCCAGAACAAGTTACATAAGTGAGTGTCTATTGGAATGGTTTAAGTCGTGTATTGATGATATCTTATCATTTTTATTAAGGTGACAGTCGTTATACCACTTGTTGCGCTAGTGAGACAGTTAGTGACCCCTTACTGAGGCTTTACGCTTCTAAAGTCCCAAATCCCCCTGAAGCATGTTGATGTGGTGTCTGCGAATTTGACGGAACTTAACACTCCTCAAATGCGAAGCCGCATGCCAGATGGACAAATTAATTCGTTTTTGAAGTCGAAACGAAACGGTCCCAACATTATTCCCTTTTATTCTAATACCCTGTTATCACTGACTGAAAAGTAGTATATGTACTTTTTAAAATTTAAACATGTTCTTTTGTTTTCAGATAACTTTCAAACTCATTGCGTGTAGTTACGGCCATAAGGGAGCACATACCAAATGCTTTCTTTGTCAACGCCACGTTAAACATTAGAATATAATTGAATATTTTGGCACCGCTATAAACATTTTGTGATACTAAAGTGAAACGAATTCTTACATAAAGCTCAACAATATTTTATCCAGTATATATTGACATATATATTGGCGACGACTCTTTGTCACGAACAAAGATATAAAGTACCAAAGGAGAAGAGAGAGAACTAAAGGGAAAATACAATCAGAATGAATTCCACAAGCGGCTTTTTCGACGAACAAGTGGTTCAGATATATACACAATTAGTGCATCATTATATGCCTGATTTTTTGAAATCTTTTGAATACACTCCATGGATATTCTCGTTGCTGGGCTCGGTGGTGATAGGTTTAAGCGGCATTTTGCCCCTTATAGTCATACCCACAGGCGATAAGGCCGACAAAAGCTACAAAGATCGTATGTACTTTACACTTTTCTTAAATTGGAAACTCATTGGAATTTATAATAAACAATAATTTCCCTTTCGCAGCGTCCGAATCGAAGTTCTTGAAGGTTTTGTTGAGTTTTGCCGTTGGCGGTCTACTAGGGGATGTTTTTCTGCATTTGCTGCCAGAGGCTTGGGAAGGTGAAAGTCAATCATGTAAGGAGCAATTCAGCTGTACAAATGACGTTCATTAAAATTTATATTTTTGTATCTTAAGCGAGTTCTGGTCATCCCTCAATACGCAGTGGCTTGTGGGTGCTATCGGGTATCCTCATATTTACAATAGTCGAAAAAATATTTTCGGGGTATACGAACGCCGACGAAGAGAATCCCCAGCCGAAATGTGTGGAAATTGCCAATTGTCTATTGCGTAAGAATGGTGGAAAAATTCCGGAAGGCAAAATGACCGGCAGTTGTGGAGGTTCTTGTGACATTGAAGATGTTCCAAACGGATGCTATCTAAAGGAGAGGGAACAGAAAAGGGAACAACCAAAAAAGGTGGCGGGCTATTTGAATCTGATGGCGAATTCCATTGACAACTTTACGCACGGTCTGGCCGTAGCTGGTTCGTTTTTGGTTTCCTTCAGACATGGTGTATTGGCAACATTCGCCATTCTTTGTAAGTCGAAGGGCGTAATATATGATCTGGTACCCAAACTGCATTGAATTATTTTTTTAGTGCATGAGATTCCTCATGAGGTTGGAGATTTCGCTATCCTGTTACGTTCCGGTTTCAGCCGATGGGATGCTGCTCGTGCCCAACTATTGACGGCGGGCGCTGGTTTGCTGGGAGCTCTCGTGGCGATTGGCGGCTCCGGTGTAACCTCAGCCATGGGTTAGTATTATGTTTTACAACACAACGAAACTAAATTGAAATAAGTGCTGAATGAAATGGTCTCACAATAACATGCATACATGATTACAGAGGCCAGGACTTCATGGATAATGCCATTCACAGCTGGCGGTTTTCTGCATATCGCCCTTGTCACAGTATTACCGGACTTATTGCAGGAAGAAGAACGGACGGAATCGATTAAGCAACTGCTTGCCTTGTTGTTCGGTATTGCTCTAATGGCCATAATGACTGTGCTTTTTGAGGCATAAGTAGTTTTATCCTAATATAATTAGTCAACAAATTTAATTAACGAAATTTCAAAGTGTAAAGCCAACCAAATACGAAAACCAAGTACAAAAGTAATGATGTTATATACAATGCGCTACTGTTTTCGGTATATTAATGAGCTAAACTCAAATCATTTTAGTTAACCATTTAATCAGTCACAATACTCTCTAAAAAGAATCCTGAAAATATATCATGTACACGAATTCAATTCCATTTGAACTTCAAAAGTGTTAATTCCTGTAAAATAATCCATAAGTTGATTGTTTAATTTTGATAATTGTCTAAGTAATATTAAGTAAGTCGAAGCAGTACAAGCTCGCATTACTCGTATATACTAATCTATTTATAGTGAATATTTGTGATACATTTATAAACATCCATAAAGCAGGAACATTGTTTTTTAATTAGTACTTTGAATTGATTAAACATTAGTTTAACTATTAATTACGTTAAGAGTTTATACGTAAGCATAAAAATATACATCCATGTTTGAGAAGTTAAAAATAATATATACAAATAATTCTAATTGCAGCCGATGTTATTTTGTATTTGAGATTATTAAAGCACTCTGGGAGAAACGTATAGAATGAACGGTATAGCTATGGGGACAAGAGAACTTGTGGATATTGTACCTTGCTACTGACAATGAACTGTAGTCAACTGTAAAATCGTAATAAAATGCTACTTTATTCATTTCAACTCAGCACTAAAAGCACATCTTCTCAAACGCGTATATTTAGATTTTCCCATTTTCGAGTTTTTTATTAGCTTTTTCGTTGTTAAACGACCCGTTTTAACAACGCACTGCTCTCGTGGAATTTTTCTATTTATTGGTACTGCTTCAATGTCTTTTTCCGTTGCTCTTTTCCTGGATGTTGAAATTGTGAAAAAAACTGAGAAATAACATGGTACAATAGCTCCCTAAAAATGTATTGGAAATTCATTTTTTCAGTGTTAATGCATTGCAAGGAACCAATTCGAATTGGTGTAAGTAATCGAAATCGAAAAGTCTAAATGTCCCATACTTTGTTTATAAATGTGTCTTTCTTCTTGAGAATGTGCTGAGCCTTGGTAAAAATTTCTTCCAGTCTCAAATCGAAATACTTAGCCTCTGTGGTTGACTTAACGACTTTATGGCACAATCAATTTGTACTTCAAAATTTTTAGCAGCTTGGCAACCATGAAATGTAGTTGTGAGCATTAGTTCTTTTGATAGTCCGCAAATATCGATGAATTATTGTAATAGCACCTAATGGCAGTGAAGTTTTAAAATCATTTTTAATAAAAATGGGTCGCCATAAAAATCGTTTGGTTTTGAGTTATTTTAACTCATTGCCTGATGGCAAAGTTGAGTGCAAAATCTGCAAGAGTCGAATTAAATACAAATCTAGTACATGGAATCTAAGTCGACATTTAGCAACTGTGCATTTTATAAACCAACACTCAAATGGAAAAATTGTGTTTGGTGATATTATCAATTTATTTGTGAGTAAATACATTGAGAATGCAAAGCAATATGTGGTCTCGAAACAAAACTTCGACCATGTAAATGAACTGTCTTATTTTGCGTCTTTTGTCATTATAGCAATCAGAATCGTCTTTGAAAACGAGCAGCCAAAAAGGAGAACAATTAAAGGATGAAACGCAGCCAGACGTGTTTAAATCAGCACCCGGAAAAATAAAAAGGAAATATTGTTCCACTGAACAAAATACTTGCATTGACAGCGACAAATCGCAATGCAATAAGGAAAACATGGAGGTTGATGTGATCAAAACTAAAGTTGAACAAAATATACCAACTAGTTTCAGCGAAACGTAAACCTGTTGAAATGGAAATATTAAATGAGTCAGAGTAAAAATCCAATGTAAGCGCACGATATTGTTTGTTGGATATACAAATTCAAAAAAAATCAATTACATAATTCTTATGTACTTAAGTTATGTGGTTAACTGTATAATATTGACCAACCTAAAACCCTTTGATTGAATTAATTGCGTGAAGTTTGTTAATAAAGTACTAGTACTACAACATGCGGTCCAAGCTACAAAAATAATATAATTTGTTTACAATTTGTGATTTAGAGAGTTATTTTTGTTCTGATTTCACTGTTGGATATTTTCTATGTCCATTGTGTACGTGGTTGTTGCGTTGTCAATGCGATCAAACTCAAGACGAATTTTTTTAGCTTGCAGAGCGCTGAGATACGTCTGCATGCGATAAAATCCGGCCTTCTCTTTGTAATATTCAGTCTCCATACGGACAAGTTCCTCTTTTAATTTCTCTAGTCTTTTTGTGTCCAACGTTACTCTTCTTTCTGGCGAATTATCAAGACTTGTTTGAGGCGAGAGCGGATTCTCAATAATGACCTCTTCCTGAAATGGACATTATGTCGGTCAATTTAAAAGAAGAAAGTTTATGGTAAACGCTGCCAGGCACACCTGTGGATTAAAGGGATCTTCCACATAGTTCGTTTGTTCGTGTTCCTCCTCAATGATGTCGTCGTAGAGGAATACATCATTTTTTTTAATGATATTTTCTTCGAAATGAGGTGTAGAAGAGTCGCCAACCTCTTCATACTTGTGACCGTTGCCCCAATTGTCATTGTCGTAATTGTCATAGTCTTCACTGGAATCCTACAAATACAAAATTATCCATTAAACAAAAAACGCAATGCCTCTGCATGTAATTGAACTTACATCTCCGGAGTGCGCTCGTTTCATAGATTTTTCTGAATGATGTCTCTTCGGAGGCATAACGGAGTGAGTAAAGATCAAATGCCGACTTATTGCTTCCATATTTTTCGAATCGAACACGCAATTACACATGTTGCACTTTATCTTCTCATTTTCAAGCATTACACAGTGCTCCCAAATAATATCTGAACTAAGCATTTTCACCTCATAGCCATCGTTCGGATCAGAGGGTCTAAAAAATCGTGATTGTGTTGCCACTCCATGCATGCGATGGAGATGGCGTTGCAAGTTGCTGGTCCCCTGATAGGAAAGGTTCTTGTTGCAAAACCCACAGCGCACCAAATCTTTGTCAATGCGCGTACAATACTTCCACACCACACTCATTGTCCCCGAAGAACGCCTATTGCGTCGCTCTTCTTTATCGGCCTTTTCTATTGGTGAGTTTGACGTATCTTCCGTAATAATCAAATCGACCTGTGTATTCTCTGCTGCGGCAGCCTATAATACAAATAAACGCACGTCATATTAAAATGTTTTATTCAAATCTTACACTTCCTTACACTTTCATCCAATTTACCCAGGATATTATGTTTTCGTTGCAGGTGCGTTATAACATTGGCAGTCCCATGGAAACTCATTACTTTGCTGCACAGTTTACAACGTATTGTGTTTCTCGATAATTTGTCACAGTAATTCCACACGTAGCTGCTTCCTTTGCGCTCTTTCCGTGTGGGCGCCTCCAGCACAATATCACTGTATTTAATATCCTTTTCGAGGTCGACTTCTTCATTGCCATTATCTATTTCTATTGTGTCAATAGACGATATGGCTTGTGTTGTTTCATCCATAATATCCTATAACAGAGAAAACATAGCGATCAACTACTGTTCATGCAACAACGTTTCAATAACCAACTACCTCGTTCGTTTGTAATATATTGAAGTGTTTCCGTCTTAAATGTTTTGAAATATTTCCTGTGTTCCCACCACCAAAATACAAAAGTTTGTTACACAAATGGCAACGGGCGTATTTGATATTTTCCTTGGTACAATATTTCCATATGAAACTTCGGCTTGCACGTCCTCGGTTTCTATGCTTTGACTCGATTCCCTAACGCGAAGATTATGGTTGTGTTAAAATGCGGTGTTATTCCGAATTAAGCCGATTGCTTACTTCACTTTGTTTGGTGATATCATGGGCAACAGCCAAATGCCGGGATAGATTGCTTGTTTGTTTACCTACGCAATGATTGCAAATTATGCATTCAAATAACTTTGTCCCTTTAATGGCACGAAAGAATTTCCATACGTAGCTGTATTTGCGACGATTAATATTTGGTTGAAATGACTTGTACTGCTTCTCCGCAACTGTTTCAAATTCGGATATATAGTCGAATATCTTAAATTCCATTTATTAGGAACTTCGTTTGTTTATACGCTGATTGCCGCGACAATTTACTTAAATTATCAAGTAATCGGCCCACAAATGTAAATATTCCAAAATGTGCTAGAGTAACTGTACCTAAATCTAATTTATTTTTATTGAATACCGACCAGTCGTGGCTTTCTTCGAATACTCGCTGAAAATTGACAAAAGAATTACCAACGAGTAGCGAACAACGAAAAACAGCGTCGTTTTCATAGATAGAAGCATACATATTTTTCAGTTTGAGAAATTTGCAGAGTTATTTTACAATTTTCCAACAACTTTAAAAATTTGAATATGTTATTTAATTAAGACCATTTGAATTTTTTCTATAGGTGGTTTCATTAAAATGACGATCGTATTTAAATGTTTGTAAATTTATGCAAATAGTATTGAAAAAACCCTAAATGTGCCGATCTCTTTTGAATCGTTGATTTGTGTATTATTGCGCAACGTTGGCTGCGCAAATTAATTCGCATGCATGCATAAAAACCTTATCGTTTGCAACAAATTTATTGTTTTTATTTGTAAACTAGCTATTAACTAACTACGGTCTTTAACGGAGTCATACAACGCTGATATATTGACATTAATTAGAATTTCTTCACATAATCGACTCTTATTTGTACAGAACATGGAGTCCACTGAATTTTTGGCTGTCGATAAACTGAAAGGCACCAGTAAAGTTATTTTATTTTATATAAATTTAATAAATGACTGCATTTTGACGATCTTTCTCGTATATTTAATATGTGCTATTTTAGGTAAATTAAATTACATTTGGTCGTATTTCGACAAACACAATAATGCAATTGTACAATGCAAATTGTGCCATCAACGGCAAAAATATCATGGGAATACAGGGAGTCTGTACAGACACATTAAAAATAACCATTGCATTAATGTGAATGTAAAAGATAACGAAGCGATTAAGAAACCAGACATAATAGAAGTGGATGAATTGGATGCAGACCAGGTTTGAACGCAATTGAACGGAAGTGAATATGAATACTGTATTTCCGAATCTTCTACGCAGCAATTCCAAGTGATCAGTGACGAGGTCAATATACATAATATGCAACAACGGGAACCACACAACGATAAAAATATGCGCACGACTATGGATGATCCCTACGGAGATTGTAACAATGTAAATACGATGCGAGTTTTGTGTGAATTGATTGTTTTTTAATTTTTTTATCCTATAGATTAATGCATATGTTCATATTGGTGGCAAAGAAATGCACAATAGCACCAGTAAACATACAAATGTCCAACATAGTCACAATCCAGTAAAGAAATTGACAAAACTTTCAACGGAGAAAACGGAAGAGCAACGTATTCTGGAGGAAATCGAATATTTTCGGGAGAAAGCTGCCTATTATAAAAAGCAGTCAAACATAATTGCCCTTCAAGTTCAAAAGTTTAAAAAACGTCTTAATGCGGCATTGTGATAAATCCTATACAATCCTAGTTCTATGAAATAAAAACTACTGTATGTGTTGAGTACAGAAATTTTACATCAACTTATCTGTGAGAAATAAATTCAATACACAAATTTTTGACAATCATTGAAACGAAAACATACCAGCAAAAAATTACATAAATATTGTCATATTCACTTTTCATCAATTAAGTTTCATTAGTGTTCTTGTAAGAATTAAATAAAAAGGGAAAATGTCTGACAATTCTAACAACGTAGCTAACGAATCGATGGAAGTTGAGGAGACTGCCTTAGCGGTTCCAGAATTGGAGAGTACTAAGTCATTGATAGATTTGGCTAATACTACTTTCAAATCACTATGTGAAACTTTGGAGAAGGAACAACAGAAATTGATGGAATTGGAGCAACGACGCAAAGTTTTGCAGCTCGAGATGGAAAAACTAAAAGTGGAAATTGATGAGGAGAAGAAAGTATATAGTCAGCACTTGGAAGGCACTAATGTAGAGGGATTGGAAAAGTCCATAACAGACTTAAACGATGATGGTAATACGAGGTTTTCATCATTTGAGGAACAACTTCAACATTTTTTAATATTTGCAGATCCAAAAAAACCAAAGCAAAGCCGCGATATAGAAAACCTAGATGAAGGTGCAGATGCTTCCCTATTCGGATCGATCGATGCCGAAGGGTCCACCATTTCAGATATAACTATTGATGCCATTGCTTCCTTAGAAAATTGCCCTGAAAGCAGCAACGAGAAGGTGAACGACATTGCACGTTATACATTTCAATGACGTGCTAATTATTTTCTTAATCTTTTCAAAACCAGAATACCCAAAAGGACTAATAGATGGAAACTATATACTATAACTTTAAATTATATATACATATATGCATATCGTACAAACATTTTACATATTAATATGTAAATTCAAATTGATTAAATAAATATACAGGAGAGTATATCATTCAACGGGTGTTTTAAATTCGTCTCGGTTTAATAGTTCCCCAAAAGACCTGCGAATTGTCATCAACCGTTCACTACAATAGGGACTTCCATTTAGTTGAGTTTGAAATGTTTGTATAAAAGTTTCAATTAACTGCAATGAAAGTAGGAGATTAAAGGCAAAGATAAAACATGCGCAAAATGAACATGCCTTTACAATGTCCCTGTCGAATTTCTGCATCTGCATCACCTCCATTAGAACTCCCGTGAACTTCTCGTAAAATGGAATCAGTAGAGGCTCAGTCACTTGAAGGATGATCGGCAAAATAGCCACCATATAACACCGAAGCATTTCCTTTAATTGGAAAAATACAAGTGAGATGCGGTCAAATGATTTGCTAGAGAGAAAAAAACAGAAATCATATTTACCAGCATTAGTTGTCGACATAAACCACGGCTTTGCATCAGTTTGTGGGATTCGGTAACGAACATGTTCATAATATTTTTCGCCCACCGAAAAACTGTATTCGAGGTGTTTTCCGCGCTAACGTATCGGCATCGAGCCAATACCAAATCACTGTTTAGGTTTTCGTTAAACGTTTGTTCGATTTCCAAACGATTTGAAGAGAAATAACAACACAGTTTCGTAATGAATTGCATCAAACATATTGTTATGAGGCCATCCGACACCAGGGCAATATTACGTAGTAGCGTCTCCAACATATCGTCGACTCGACTCCACTAAAATTGAAATAGTACAATACGATCGTTGATTTACAAACGTATGCCTACCTGCAAACTATCGCAATCGCGGTAAAATTCTAGACATTTACAGAGGCAACTCCAAACATCGGCAGTGGCGATAACATTTTCCGTGAAATGAACATCTTTGAAAACGGAATCGTAGACGACACTGTGTATATTCAGCTCCTTTATTTCCGACTCACTCTACAAGCAGAGCAACTGTTCAGAACAGGTAATTTATTGTATCACTGAATACTTACAGCATAATTGAGCATAATCAGAAAGATTTGTATGCCAATATGTTTGTAAATCGGTTCATGACATTCACGTACATTCAAGCCGACCGATAGACAAAATGCTATCCATCTGGACGTCATTTTGCACTCACTTCTAGCAGATTTATCGTGTCGATACTAAATTTCAAAAAATCTCCTATTACCGTTATATGTAAGCTGTTCAAACTCATACCTCCAAGAAACGCACAAATCCATGTATGGAACCCAATTGTCTCTTCCAGCCATCCTTGCTCAGTTTGCTGCGGTAATGCGAGAATATTATGTCTTCTATAGGAGCAGTTAGATGGGTTTGATGCCACAAACGGTTTGCATTTTGTAGCAAATACGCACTTTTGAATTTGTACACAGCTTCAGTGTTTGGGGCCAATTCACATATTAAAATTAACAAACAAGCGTTAACCTGTGAAGACGACTATGTTGATACAGTACTATTTGATAAATTTTTCTTTCGAATTCACCTCTTGGATTTCCCGTGTTTCATTACTAAATATCCACTGGTTTTGTTGGACGAAGTCATAAAGCATTGGCAAATTGTGAGTCAGAGCTTGATGGTAAGGCTGGAAATCGTCACCGCTTATCAAAGAGCTGTCCAAATCTTGTGTTAGCTCCGGTACAAAGCATATTTTCATTAAATCTTTAATATATTCTAGTTTATCTAGCATTTTTAATATTTTTTAACTTGTTGCGATTTGCCGGCATTAAACAGTACTGCTGCATGAAAAAGAAAAAAATGTTTATACTGGATTCGTACAGAGATAATAATACTTTTAGTAAAAAACCTGTTTAGCTGATTTTGTTTTCTCACTGGTAATTTGCAATCGCCATCATGTATCAGGTCACAATGGGATTTAAACGGGTATACAATATATAGAGTTTTATGAATATAATACTAAATTACGATGAAAATTATAAGTTTATACTCTTGTAATTACTTATTTTATAATCAAAATAATTGTATTGAAAAATATTTAAGAATAAAGAGTTGCTCATACCAAACATCGAAATATTTTCAAAATAAGTGGTTAAAACTTGTGGCTTTCTTAATATTTCATTATTCACCGATTAGCTAAATATCCACACAATTCACACTGATTTCAATGTGAAAATATTGATATGATGCCACAATGTTTATACCTGCAATCAATAAGTGTACTTAACTCATTAAACATAGCTGAGGTTTTGCCAACTGCAACCCTGAAATGTCATGTGACATATATATATGTATATGAACTCTTAAACCGTTTGGGAAGAAAACTGTCAGGTCGAGTCTTATGATCAATTTTTCCCAGTCGAACAAAATGCTGCGAAATTTCCTAATTTTTTCGCTTTGCTTTGTGGCAAGTAAGTAGAAAATTTTTTAAAACTTTTTATAGAAAAGGTAGTTGTGTACAAGTTTTGTGAAATGGAAAAATTTAGAGTGGCTCAGTGGAATTTATATTTGCCTGCAGCGAAATATTGATTTCTTTATATATGTTATCAGCTGACTGAATTTTTCAATGTACAATTTTCCGTAGGTCGTGCCTGTGGTGAGTTTTCTGTACTCAGTAGCCCCAAATCCCTTACATTCAAGGGTAACGATGCTCTTCAAAGCGAATATGTCGGAGATGTTTTGTCGGCTTCCATGGGAAACCCCGTCAGTGAGGATGTACAATGGACGGCTCTCAATGTAAATGATCCATTCAATTTGGCCAAGGGTGTTGTCGCCGTGTTCTGTGAAGGAATCAATCATTTGAGCCTTAGCAGCAATGCCAAAACTTTCTCAATGAAAGGGGATAAAGCTGATGAATCATTGAATGCAGTCGTCGCTGAACTGCAGTCCAGCAACGTAGACGTATGCGACATTGATTTCAACAATTTCGATGAAGCTGTAAGACATTGAGCAAAATATGTGTTGAGAGGAGTAATTTTTTAAATTACGACAAATTTATTGTAGCTTAACAAATACCGCTCTTGTTTCGGTGACGTCGCCATTCCAAATGTTCAGGGTACCAAGAATCTTGAGCCTGCCTCAAGTGCCGCTGATAAACAAGTTCTACTCGCCATTGAATTGATAAACAAAGCCGCCAAGAACTGGAGCAACAAGGATAATCAATTTGTGATTTTCCGCATGTCCCTAGAGCCTATTGCCAAAGAACATGGTGAAAAGTCTGCTGCACAAACGGAAGCAAGCAAGCTGATTTCGGCTGCTATCTCAAATCTCAGCGAGGCTGTCAAAAAGTCGAGCAACAACCAGGATTTGTTCGTGGTTATGGCCAATAAGTCATCAGGCAAACGCTCAAAACGTGATGTCACACCTCGTGCCGATGCTACCGTAAGCCATTAAATTCACTTTCAAATATATATCCGCCAATGCAACGTTCTTTATTGCAGAACACTTACAACCTTGCTGCATATTATAACGAAGATTACCCAGTTATCTTCAATATTATATTGTGGTTCATGGTGACTTTCGGGTTGGCTTTGCTCGCTATCTGCTATGCCATCGGCGCAATGGATCCTGGCAGAGATTCCATAATCTATCGCATGACATCCACCCGGATGAAGAAAGACAATTAAATCATTTCAATTTGTTAAATATTTTGGAACACTCCCACAAATTGCATCACCGGAGTTGTACAAAGTGTACAATTTGATATTTTCTTCCCTTTTATTTCATTCCCCCCCTCCCCTCACCCCGTTAACTTTCATAAGTCTTAATTAACAAAATCAAATGGTGTAATTCACTCAAAATTCCATTTTTAATCGAGTGTCACATACGTTTGTAGATGTACAACAATGCTTTGAATATAGGCATACGATATATTGATAGCACAAGTATTAATCAAATTCAGTCTCCGTTTGAGTCCCTATATATTGTGCATTCTATCCATAAAATTTGTCCATGTGTATTTTTTGTTGTTGAAGTTGTAGATTATTTATGTACCTCTTTTTAGGAAAATATTTGTAAATTCCTGTAGCACCTATTTTTCAAAAACATTTTTGATTAATTTTCATACCATTTATTTTGAAACGCCTCTAAAGTCAAAACATATTGTAAAATTCAAAGTGGAATCTGAACAGTTGATTATTAAAGAATTATTAAAGTTCTACTAAATAAATATTCCTAAAAAGATATATTTCGTTTCTTTATTATATCACCCATCATCAGTTGCTTGTTTGACTTTGCAATCAAACACGAATTCCATCAATTACTAATTAAGTGAAGAAAAAAACGTTTTCAAGGCAGTGGTTAAGACTTTAGTCCCGCACATATGAACACTCTATTCGGTGTGTTCATAGGTAAAACCATATGTACTTCAATTTGTGTTTAAGATTTCTTTAATAAGTTAAATCTGTGTGTATCAACAATAAACATATGATATATTTTCACAGATAGCATGTGTTCGGAAACATTTTAATTAACTGTAAAATTTTTTTTTTAATTTAACCCTCTTATAGTGTGATAAAAACTGTTGTATTTAAATAACCATGATAAATCAGGCTTTATCCGGACATGCTCTGCGTGCTTAATTGAGTAGTATGGCAATTCCAGTAATTACTAAAAGAAAATCAGTTTAGACAACCCTGTTTGTATATCAGCTGTATAGTTTATGTGTGTATGTGTCTCAACATAATTGTAATTTCGTCTATTAAGTTGTCAACGAGTATTTAGGGAAATATATATATTAGTGGCCGGTTCTATTAAATAAATAAGTTAAACAAAATAAAAAAATTAGATATACCAGTTTGATAAATAATTGGACACCTAAAACGCCATGTCTATTGAAATTGAATCAGCCGAGTTAGTATGATTACATATAGTGGATCTATTTTCTACTAACATTGTTTATATGATTGTTTATACAGCGTTATTCGGCTAATACAGCAATATTTGAAGGAGTCCAATCTTTTTAAGACTTTGCAGACCCTTCAGGTAGGTTACTCAAAGTTCCATATTGATTTAAGTTTATATAGTCCATTTTTTAGGAGGAGACTGGCGTTTCTCTGAACACAGTGGACAGCGTGGACGGTTTTGTGCAAGACATTTCCAATGGACACTGGGACACCGTTCTGAAAGTAACGCAATCTTTAAAGCTGCCAGACAAGAAGTTGCTCAATTTATACGAACAAATCGTTCTTGAACTTATTGAGCTGCGAGAATTGGGGGCTGCACGTTCTTTGTTACGACAGACAGATCCAATGATAATGCTTAAACAAAATGAACCGGAGCGATACATACATCTAGGTAAGCCCTGTGTGATATTAAACTATTATGTAATATAAAACACAAATTTGTTTTAGAAAATATGTTGCAGCGAGCGTACTTTGACCCACGAGAGGCCTATTCCGAGGGGAGCAGCAAGGAAAAGAGGCGGGCCTTTATAGCGCAAGAACTGAGCGGTGAAGTTCACGTTGTACCCTCGTCAAGATTGTTGGCTCTTCTGGGCCAAGCCTTGAAGTGGCAACAATATCAAGGACTTCTACCGCCGGGCACAACCATAGATTTGTTCCGAGGCAAGGCTGCCATGAAGGACCAAGAAGAGGAAATGTACCCATCGCAGATGTTCAGGCAAATTAAATTCGGACAAAAGTCGCATGTGGAATGTGCCCAATTCTCGCCCGACGGTCAATACCTTATAACTGGGAGTGTGGACGGATTCCTTGAAGTGTGGAATTTCACAACTGGCAAAATTCGAAAAGATTTAAAATACCAAGCGCAGGATCAATTCATGATGATGGAACAGCCCGTTCTGGCATTGACGTTCTCCAGAGATTCGGAAATGGTGGCTTCCGGCTCCCAAGATGGGCAAATCAAAGTGTGGCGTATCATAACCGGACAATGTTTGCGTAAATTCGAAAAAGCCCATTCGAAGGGTATCACGTGTCTGCAATTCTCAAGGGACAACAGTCAGGTGTTGAGTGCTTCATTCGATCACACCATTCGACTGCACGGTTTGAAATCCGGCAAAATGCTGAAAGAGTTTAAAGGTGCCTACATTGTAGCAAACATTCGAAATAGCATTTTTACCACTCTAAGAATTTTACAATTTTAGGGCATACATCTTTTGTGAACGAGGTCACATTCACACCGGACGGACACAACTTACTCAGTGCCTCTTCCGATGGCACAGTAAAGGTATGGTCTTTGAAAACCACCGAATGCCTGTCTACTTATAAAGCACTTGGCACAGAACTGGCCGTCAATACTGTGCTAATATTGCCAAAGAACCCTGAACACTTTATTGTATGCAACCGCTCCAATACGGTGGTCATTATGAACATGCAAGGTCAAATAGTGCGCTCATTTTCTTCGGGTAAACGAGAAGGTGGTGCTTTCATTGCTGCTACCCTATCGCCACGTGGAGAGTTCATCTACTGTGCCGGCGAGGACCAAGTCGTGTACTGTTTTTCAATCTTATCAGGAAAACTAGAGCGAACTTTAAATGTGAGTCGAAGTGTTTTCATTGTGTTTTTTGCAATAATAAAGTACCAATATTTTGCTTGGTTTAAATGCAGGTGCATGAAAAAGACGTTATTGGTTTGACCCATCATCCGCATCAAAATCTTTTAGCAACCTATAGCGAGGACGGCTTATTGAAACTCTGGAAACCATAAAGCTGACCTCTTCGAAGTTCTAAAATCTATTCTTAAAAATTTTGTTTAATAACTACAAGTAATACAAATAATTGTATGAATTTACGATACTTTTTATACTATGTAAATTTATTGTAAACTTTTTAAGCATACAAGACAAATCCATCTCAACCGTTGCAGCATAGACAAATTTCAATAAAGAGGAATTGTCAATTCATTTGTCAGAAACCGTATTCAGCAAAATCTTTTCATTCATATGCAAATCAAATAAATTGTGAATTATGACAAGTGATTTCCAATTACTGTACAGCAATGATCACTAATTGCTTTAAATTTCCTGAGAATTTGTTGAACAAACAACGCATTCTAAAGAGCTTAAGAAAAGTCCATTATTTAGTCGTTATCTGTCAATTGTTTTGAAGTCTTGTGTACACCAGCCCAACCTGTGAAGATAATCGAAATGGAAAGTGAACAAATTATTGAGAAAATCAAGAACCAGCTAAAATTGTCCGATCCTCAAAATCGTACCATAGTGAAAATTTTCCAATTTCACTTCAGTGATTCCCATGGGAAGTTAATGAAAAGTTTTGGTAATGTTTTTGTTGGACCATTTATTGTCACAGCCAATGTAATTGGTTTGTTGTAGTTTTTGATTTTAAGGACTTGAACATATACGAGGGATGCACAAGCCAACACGATGCCGTAGTCAATCTCTGTGAATATGATTTCGTCAGAATTGCTCACAATGAAATTACTTTCGAGGAGCTATTGGAAAAGGTAAATATACCCTGTAAATATCTAAACAATATGAATCGCTTTGAAAGTAATTTGTAACAGGAGAAAGCCGCCGTTGAAGGCGACATTGAAGAAGTACAGAAAATGATGCAAAAGTTTCGTTTAGGCAATAGGGATATTTAATGCCGGATTTATCAAAATTAACACATGATTGTTTTTTGTTAGTTTTATATTTATATTTTATTTAGTCAAAACATCAACAAAACTTGTTTCCTTAATAAATTGCTAATGTTTTTTCTTTATTACAATATTCAATATTATTAAACTTATTATTGGTTTACTCAATGTTGATCCTAACGTGTATGCCAACAACAATTCCTTTTCTAATGTTTTTCAATGAAACTTAACCAATTTATTTTTCTACTCATTAAATGTTGCTCTTCTTTTATATATATATATATGAATGTATATATTTTTTTGCGAAAACGTACGTGCGCTATGAAACCAATAAATATTTTCCACTTTAAACAATTAATATAAATCATGCTTCTACTTCATTCAAAATGAGTACAACAAATGACATAAAACTCTTCTAATGGAATTCGTTATCTGCATAATCAACGAAATAATAAACAAATCATAAAAAAACAACAAAAATTTAACGTCAATGGTGTGGTATTGTGTGACTTATTTATGTATGTCCCCCTGAAATGTTCAATTAATGTTCAATCAATTAATGTACATAAATGCATGATCATGTCTGTGAATTGGTGTCACTTCTTACAAAAGTATTGGCACATTCATTTATATCAAAATGGTATTGCTGTAAATCAAACACACACATCAAACACTTTATGTGAAAAGTTTTGTATTTCTGTGCGTTTTCAGGTAAAAAATTTAAAATTTTTGTTGTTTTTATTTTGGGGGAATACGTTATTAATTAAATGGCATATGTGAATGTATATAAACATTCATATATCCGTTTAAAAATTGTTTTGATAAAATACCTAAAAATTCATACAAATCATTTATTACTCGTTCACCTACGCTACTGTGTCATGCGGATCTCATACAATCTCGAAATTATGGAAATTTTGTTTCCGAATATACACATCATAGAGAGTAGCTTAGACTTGGTATTGAAAATTATAAATTTGAGTAAAAAGGTATAAATCAAATGGAAATATGAAATTTATCTGACTCTGGAAGATACTGATGGGACAATCACAAATATGCATTGTTGGTTTATAAACTTTCTGAACTTAAACCCTTAAATAACAAATTCTTATATGAGCTATGTTATAATTGCATACAATTCTTGAGCAGATTACTAAATCTTTTTTCTATTAGATTTAATTGTATCATTCGAGTAGTAGACAAATGAAATTAATGGTAAACGTATTCGGAAAATGTATCATTGGAAATAATAGTTTTAAAATATTGAAAATGATAATTTTCTCATAATTTGTTTCTTGTTTTCATGGTTCGTTTTTTTTAAATTTGGAATTTCATTAAGTTTCTCCGTTGACTAAGTATAAATGTATGAATAAGTATGTATATGCTATCGTATCAAATATAAAAATTAACAACTTTTTATTTTTGCATGAAATTGTATATTTCATTGAAACGTTTGCCCGTTATGATTTANATTTCATTGAAACGTTTGCCCGTTATGATTTAAAATTATTCACATTTGCTCATTGCGAATTGCCAGCGTTTTTTTTATGTATTTGAATTGTATTAGTTGCACAATGTTTCGCTTCACTATAATTTACAATACAATGTGTCGGTATGTCTGTTGTTAAAATGTGTATCTATGTGTTCAATAACTGTTATACTTTCATAATCTTTGGAATTGTTGTCTCTTCGTTTGATTGTTAACTATTTGGGGATTTCTCTATCGTTCTTTAGTTCCTAAAATTGCCGGCTGGTTACTTCGTTTTGGGAATTTCCCAGCAGCACTTTACTTATGTTATGAATTTTATGTTTGACACATATTAATAATTTAATGTCTTGCTTGTTTACAACACAGAACACATTTTAGTAATCATTTTTGTTTGCATTTTTTTCACAAATAATCTACAAATACGTATTCTTTTATTTTATGCAATTTAACTTTTCAAATGTTCGTTATATCTAATTCACGTTAACCACATGTTTCACAAAATGACTACATTTTATTTTGTATTGTATTTTCGAGTTCTGATTGTTCAAATACAAACTTTGTTATGCATGACTTACTTCTTTTTAATAGCTTCTTACTTCTATTCAATACAATTCTTCATAATTTAATGTTTAACTTTAGTTGAATTTCGCTACCGAAAAGATCGTTCCAGTGCCGTTGCTTAATCTTACAATTTAATTTCATTTAATTTTATGTTTCTCGAAATATTCAAACATTTGCCACGCGACTCCCTTACAACTATCTAAACGTTTTAGGCATATGTTTGCCATATGTTAGACATCTAAATGGATTACATGATTTCCCGCGGTTTCTTCGAAGCGCACATCGTTTATGAAAATCTCACGATGCATGTCGTCGTCGTCATCATCAAGATCGTCGTCATCGTCACCACTTACATAGTAACTGTCAAGAATAAATATTGAAACTAGTATGACACAACACAACTATCAAAAATTCAATTTCTTACCTTGGAACACTTGTGGGCGGAAGTGGTGCCGGTGGTAACATCAAATTTCCACTATTTATTCCATGCAAACTACCACCGACTGCTTGAAGATGGCGACGACTAGAGCTTAAGCCTACTATGTGATACAAAATGGGTTTAAGTATAAACTTTTTTTGCTTCATTAATAACGTTATAAATAAAGAAAAATTACCTCAAACTAAAACGATAGAATTTCAACTAAATTGTTTGAAAACTGAAAATTTCATATACGTAATTAAAAGCATAAGAAAATGTATTGTTTCTCTTGTTTCTTATTCATGTACCTGTTGCACTAGTTTGGGAATCATAGTGGGCATTTCTATGCAAACCCAGTTGATTTCTACGTTTTCTTCTGGAGTGACAAAGTGTGCATAGGAGACAAATTAGGAACAAGACGACGAGTACTATTATAATTAGAACGCCTTGATCCTCCTCGGGCGCTTCCGTGATACCTGTTAGAAAGATTTTATAAAACGGCAGCAGCAGAAAGAAAATGAGAAAACATATTCAATGTCAGTACATTTCATATTTGCTTAGTGACTTCTTCAAATTAATATACGTGATATGCGTGATATGTATCAGCTGTTATTTAAGCTGCAAATTTTGATGTTTATATTTGTTCATGTGGTTAGTGCATTTTAACGAGTTTTGTGCTTAACACTTAACAAAAAATACAAGAACAAAACGCAAGCACTAATGCATTGACGACAAAGCCAATAAATGTTTCGAAACAATATTGTGATGATCTTCTGGGCTTCAGACTTTTTGTACTACCCTTTATTGGAATATGAACTTTGAAAAACAAATCAAATTAAATTATTAAATAGCTCTAAAAATATCAATGAGATGATCCAAATATGTAACTTATCTAAGTATGTTGCAAGAATTGGTCTAAAATATAGTGTATTATTTACTAAAACACTAAAACAGACACTTTGGAGTTCGTCATTGAAGCAAAAGCAGTCCAACAGTTCATAATGATGGGTAATGACCTAATATTTCTAAATATGAGATTGCAGGTTAGATAAAGGACAGAATGTAGAAGCAGACTGAGATAAGGATAACGAAAGAGATAGAAAGCGATAGAAGATGGATTAAATCCTAGCTAGGGTGGAGTGCCTATTAAGTGGTTGTTGGTGTAGTGTGGTGTTTTGTGTTTGTGTTTGTAGGAATGCGTGTAATTATCGCAAGTTTCTGGTATTATTCTAAACAAATAATATGAATTTGTTAGTATAAAAGTTTGACTCACGTGTTTTATTACTAATTTTTTTTTTGATTTTGTGTTAATGGGTTTTTATTTTGTAGTTTGTTATATATTTTTGAGGTCTTTGAAATGCTTTTGATTCCAAGTGGTGATTCCAAGATTAAAATATGTTGCAAATTAACAATGGAACTACAGGTTTCGTTATAAAAATATTTTAGAAAGTTTCAGCATACAAATTTACGGCTCGACATTGTTATCTTTATTTTTTTTACATTTTCTAAATCATGTAAAATCGCATTGCTGTCATTGCTAAACCAATTAAATGTAGTACTGTTGGCGTAAACAAAACATTTCCGTCACCTGTGTGATTTCGATGTAGTTTTGTTGTTGTTGTAGTTTTTAAATGACGAAAAACAGATAGAGGATAGATTTTCAGAGGGCAGTTTGAGATATAACAAACAAAATAACATTTAAAAAAACACACAGAGGTAGAAAGAAAGAAAGTGAAGAGAGAGAGAGAGATAGAGACAGACAGAATTTTATTTAATAACGTACAGTATGTGGAGTGCAATTTCAAAACAACAAGTGATAATATATTGGAATTAAGAAAATGCAAAATTTGTATATATTGAGATTAAATACCATCCAAATTTTTAAAATTTTACGTTTATAATGTTAATTTATGTGGAAAGTAACGATTGAGTAGGTATATTTCATTAAGCCAAGGGAAGTTTAGTTCGTTGAACGGCCCTCATGTTCATAATTATTTATACCAGCGGGTTTAAATTATGATAGCATTAAATGCATCTATATTTGTAATGCAAATGTAGATGAGATTGGAATTACTTAAAATTACACAAATAGTAAGCGTTGATCTGATCAATGTTCAATCATCATTGCTAAATACCAACTATTTTTTTAACGTAATGTGTTTTGTTTATTTGTAATGTGCTGTTTGTATTAGTTTATTTATTTGTGTATTTGTTTTGATTATGTCAACGCTTACTTTTGTCTACATATAATAATTTAATGTGTACTATATTAGTATGTACAAAGTTTACGGGTTGTCTATTATGGTAATTCAATGGTTGAAAGAGTTCGTCAGGTTCAATTTTGTTAATAACTGATGAATATAAGTAAAATGATAAAGAACTTAAATTACAATAAATATGCTGCATATAGATAAAAACAAACCGAAAGGAAGGTATAAAAAATGTTTCG
>JXPZ01020239.1:2355-14034 GCA_001014575.1 Themira minor
CCCCCCCCCCCCCCACCAGTGCCACTCCCCTCTATTAAAAGGCAATTTCATGTGCGGACAGCTATATAAAGCCAAAACGTTAAGGAAAAACCTCATAAATCAAAGCCGAGCTGGAACTGGCACTACAATAAGGCGCAAAGAAAGCGAACATGCAATTTGTGGCACAAACAAAACGGCCAACACAAAAGCGAAAACCGAAAAATAAATAGAGAGGAATATCGCCGCAGGCGCCTTGCCTTACAGCCGTGCGCGCGGTCGTGTCTCTCATTGCGCCGACTGGCGGTATCTAGGCGATTTTTGTTCTGTGGCCGGTGCGGCGGCGGTGGCGGCAATCTATTAGTGATATTTTAAATTAATCCGACTGCCAATAGGCGAACGATCACGAGGATCGTATTGCACGAGGCCGCTGCCAGTGGTGCGCATGCCTCCTCACTCACCGTGTACATGTGTACCTCATGCAGTGTTAACATTAATAAATCAATTACCAACCAACCAACCAGTCAGCCGGCCGTCCAGCCACCAAGTCGTGTCTACTAAAACAGATGAAGTCTTTCAGGCGCACGGCAAAACACACACAACAATCCCAACGGCAACAACAACAACAAAGTTATTACTCAATTTCGATGCCCCAGAGGCGTCCATGTGGAGATGTGCGCTCGTACCTTTTATGCTCGCCGTATGCAAATCACAGCCGCAGGCCTCGAATTGTGCATTTCAATTTATTCATTCCGTTGGCGGCCCTAGCCTCAAGCTCCATGTATGTTCTTGTTGTGAGCAATTAACAAGAGCTCTAATTTGTTCAATTAACGTACACGCGACCCACAACCATACTCACGAGATGCCTCGAACTGCCAGAAACTGTGCCAGCGCTCAGACGAAACACTATAGCCCAATGTCAGACGAAAGGAGGCAAAATGCATGCAGCTACTGTGTGAATGCGTATGCGCCTTGTTTGCCCATCGAACACGCATCCACACGAGCACAAGTCACTTTTATGATGCACTGCGAATGTCGGGCTCGAACCAAACCGACACCACACAACAATTTCATTGATGGCCTCACTTGTGTTGTCTGGGTCGACGTCGTTGTCGTTGTCGATGTCATCGTCATCACCATCAGCATCAACGAGCCTCATAACGAGCTCCGCTTAGAGCTTTCAGTACGAGAGTCGAATCAAGTGAAGTGCGTCAACTCAACATTGATATATGTTAATGCGTTCGGGCATTCGTTTTTGATTTAATTAAATCTCAACTTGGTCGGCCAATCAGCGAACCAACCATTAGTGTCATCGCATATGTGACATGCCTTTGACCGAACAGTCGACCGTTGAGGGATGCTGCAGCACAGAGAAAGCATTTCAACCTGTTATGCGATATTACACAAATTTTCGTACACGAAATTACTTTTAAACGTACGTACAAATTTTTCACTTCCCTCCGAAAAAAAAACAAAAAAAAACATCAAACAACAACAAGCGGGTCATGCAGACGCTTGTTACTCTTCGTGTCCGATCGGTGTCGGTAACGGTTTCGAATTTCACACTTGAATTAAATTAAAAATGCTATTTTTTGTGGTTTTCTTTATACGGCATATGTAAATTGCTTGTTGCTTTCTGGCTGGCTGTTTTAGTTGTTTGTTTGTTGTTTACTAACCGATGTAGACAAACCGCCACTTGCGAGTGGCCCAACAAAACGAAATGTGTGCTTTTCGGGTAAGGGCGGGGGGGATTGATGGCGCGGTGACCTGTGCTCGATCGTCATGACTTTCTGCCCAAACGAAATTTGCATTTTTCTACAATTTTCATATTTCGTATTTGGGATGTCCCTGCAAAGTGGGAGTTGCATGCCGCATAAAGATATCACGCGACGGTCATCGGATGAACTTTCCATTTCGTTGGACGCTATCGGGCTGCGATATGAAATCTGTAAGGAGAGACACTTTTTAAGTTTTGGCCCCGGCATTCTTGAGAAATTTTCCCTTGCCCCTCTAAAATACATACCTTTGTAAAGTATCCAAAGTAATCAATGTTGTTTTCCTTGTTCCTTGCAGAAGTAATTGAAACGAATTTCTTTGTCCGCCAATCAAAAGAGTCAACACCGAAAAAAATGCCCCCATGCACTTGATTCATCGCAACCCAAATAGACGGCTAGAGCAACATTGCAAGCAAATCGCTCAAACTAAATGGTATGTTGTAGTTTTGTAAAATCATAATGACGATTGCAAGAACGAAGCCCCATCGTCTGGGGGCCAGTGCGAACGGTGGCACAAGAAGCCACAAAACGATTTGCAATGCAAACAAGAAAATCGCGCCAAAGCACAGGAGCTCCGAATCTAAAGCCAATACTGAACCAAAACAAACATACACAGTCTAACTCAAACGCAAACATTTACAGGCAACGACGGCAATGCATATGGAAACCGTATCCGTAAATACGAGAACGACGTCAGGCTAGCCGGATCATTTAGCTGGGCCCCAGCGTATGCATGCGAGTGCTGAGTTGTGGCGATCGGTTGTTCGATTGAGCGAAAGTTCGGCATGTTCTGTCAAATCGTTCATCGTGGACACGAGCAAAACGTCAATACAGCAATTTATATGAAGTGCACACAAAAATGGCCGAACCGATTGAGCCTTACTTCTGCAAGGCGAGCATTAGCTATGATCGACAACTTTATCTGTAACAACAACAACAAACACGAATCTTTATTTGATCTGTCCTGCAAGGACAATTAACAAATACAATAGCTTAGCCTTAATTTTTAGTGCTTAACTCCAGGTGTTTTTTTTATCGTATTTACTTACCTTATATTAGATATATACTATTTACACAATATTTACACTTAATGTATTGTAGAGTTAATGAAGCCTTTTCAACCTGCGCAAGTGTAGGCTTTTATGCTGGAGGTTCACAGCTAGGTGGTTTTGATGGTCGTTGAGCCTGTCTAAGTATATCGTGCTATTGTTTTGTATCACGTCTACCATGTTAGGCACTTTCAGATCTCTGTGTGTGGCGGTATTTCTAACATAACACTGGGCTTGGCATATTTTTCTTAAGATCATATTTTGGGTCCTTTGAATGATCGATATGTTGGATTTCTTAGCTGTACCCCACAGCTGGATCCCATATTACCAAATGGGTATAATTATTGTTTAATACAAAATCACCTTGACAAAAACAACATGAGATGAGAAAAATGGCCATGATTGATAATTTGCGTTTGAAAATGAGTAAAATTTAGTACAATTTCAAAATAAGATTTTATTAAAAATTTAAATAAAATGTTTAGAGAATTTTTTAGTATTTTGTATATTTTTCGGTTCATATGTAATGGTTTTGGAATTTGACAAAACATTTTTTGTTTATTTCTTTTGGCATATATCTAACACACTTTCTCGGCGGTGATGTCCACACACTTCGAGCATATCGGCTTGAATGATCTTTTCATTTTTTTGGGTACTATTTTTTGTGTGATTTTCGTTAAACCTAATGATCCAGCACTCGTGGAATTTCATCATGTGACTCACATTACAACAACAACCCCACAAAGCCCGAGACAGTGAGTCTAAACATTTTGAGGCCACACAATGTCGAGCCATTACAATGTATAACCTAAAGAAAAAAAACTACAAAAATATACAAAAACAAAAACGGCATATAAACAAAAATGCCGAGTTCAAAAAACCTTTTGTGTGTTTTTGTGAACTACAGCATATCGGCTGGGCATAAAAATGTTTACGAGCGAATTTTTGCGTTCGTCTTGAAAACCCTTTTTTCGCTCTCCATGTCTAGACGCACGGCCGAAGGTGGGGGCGCGGAACACTGTCACAGAGTGGCAGAGTTTTACGATCGCCATCGGCGAGTTGCCAATTACCATTACGAACGGCAATGGCACCTCCCATTATCGACGACAGGCCGGTGTGAGGCAGGGGCCGAGCATAGGGGGGCCGACGTGCTGGCCCACTGCATAAATGATGATAATTGTCGACGGCCAGAAAAGGATCGCCGGCAGAGGGGGGCGGAATGTGTGTGCGCAATGAAGTGTTTGACGATGATGGCCAACTAAATGGCACAAAGGCAGCGCACGGCAATGCGCCACCGAAAAATCAATAAAAATCCCAAGGGCTTGAGGCCAGCGAATCTGGGCGGTAGAGAGCGTTAACAAGCGAAAAAAAACTATTTGGTTGTTTTGCTTTCGAGAATTTTTAAATAAAATATAATTCAAATTGAAATAAAAATAACTCGGCGTCTCGTTAGGGGGGAACCATTAAAAGCGTGCTGAGTCGACGCCTTCGCATTGACGATGAAGATTACTTGAGGAGGAGACGGGAATAGAAAAGGGGGTGGAAGGTGAAGAAAGAGAGGGGAAGAAAGCAAAAATGTAAAAGAAAATAAAAAAGAGCTTCCCACTAACATTAAGGGAAGCTCTGAACTCTACAGTACTGCAGATCTCAATTGCAAGGTTTTTAAAGTACACCTCACTTTAGACTCTTTTGAAATCCCTTGTTCTTGTTTCAAATTAACTCATATCATTTCAAAAGTTCGGTACGAATTTCCCTTTCTCGATTGCCTTTGCTTACCTTTCCTCCTCACCCCCTTAAAGCACACATCTCAAATTCGCAACGGCATCCTCTCTATCACTGCATGCTCTGAACTCTAAGCATTGACCGCAATTCGCCATACTGTTTGCCTACATGCATATTTTCCAACAGCCCACCCACCGACTCAAGTGCCGACTACAACACCACAACTCAAGAGACACAAGACTAAACACACACGAGCACACATTCGCTGCACTGACATCTGGCAGTGCTGATGGCAAAACGGCAATATACTGCAAATGGCGACGCATTTTCAAGCGCCATTCACACAAACTGGCGACCGTGTCGATGTCGGTGTCGCTGTCAGTGGCGACGACGTTCCACTTGACGACTTTTAATAATTTTCACGCCTTTTTGCACGCGAAAAGTGTGAACGGGAGGCTGAGAGTGAAAAACTAAATTGTTTGCTGTAACATTGGAATGAGGACACAAATTCAATTGATTTATGAAGAGGATTCTGGTAGAAAGCTTCAAATGGAATTGCATTAAAAATATATATCATAAACGGTGTCGTTTTTATGTTTTCTGGGGGGCCTTTGGTAGGGGTTTATTATGGTTGAACCATTTATACGTGACAAGTTCGTGTTTTAAGTCTTTTTATTCATGTGTGTGAAATTTGCCTTTTCGTTGTATGAATCATCAATGGCTCATCTAGTTTGTTCAATCTTTTTTATTTGTTTGGTTTAGTTTTTTGGATTTTTGTATGCATAATTCACGAAATCGTAACCCTCATCAAATCGAGAGAGCGCAAAACCGAAAAGTTGAGAAATAAAATATGTGTTCTGAGGAATTTCTTTATGGATATACAAATGAAGTGGGATCAGTTTTATTGAGTTTACGAGTGTGTCGTTTTTTTGTTGTTTTTTCCACTAATACTTTGTATTTATAAGGCAATCCAAATTGATGGCCTATTTAGCAATATTTTGGATTTAAGAAATAAATTCAAATGGAATACAATTCAAATTTCATAATTTCTATGGTATACTCTAGTTTTTTTAACCAACACCACGAAACGGGGTCAAAATTCATCATCGACACAACGAAGTGAAACATAAAAAACTTCAAAAAATAAAAATATAAAATTCCAACCAACCACAATAAGCAAAAAAAATGTGTTTTTTTAATAAAACCCGAACGATCCAATATCATATGAGACCAGAAAATCGCATGACGGTTGGGGGTGTCACTCGGGTACATTTCAAATGAGTACCGGGGGGGTTTGGGGTGGCTGGTGGACAGTGGGCTGCGGCGCACATAATACTCATGAGTCATAAATAAAAACATAACAATTTACATAAAAAATCGTTTGCAATCATTTTATTGGCCCCGGCAATCGTAAATCTTCGACACCGGCCAAAGTGGCGGTGGTGGTGGACTCCACTCGCCGCGAAATCAACTCGCAACCGAACGTCTACAGAGATGCCATTCAGCCGGTCGTTTCTACACCAACAACCACATTGATGTTGATGAATAAACCATAAAACTTCATAGGGTCAGAGAGCGTCCGACCGCGATAGAGCGACGCAGGAAGAGCATAAAATATATGCCGAATAAAAGCAATACAAAAAGCCAGGCATCGAGGGCAAAAGCCTTTTACCCGATTGGGGACAATCAAGATGTTGAGCAGATGATTACGAGCGACGCACGGGGCCGGCCGTTTCGTAGCGCAACCAAAGAAATCGAAAGTGAACGTCTGGACGATGTCGTAATCGAATCCTCGTGTGCAATTGCGATTTCCTTCTAATGCCGCTTGAATGTCACATATCGAGAGCGATCTACATGCAATAAACCGGGCATTTAGCATGTCTATTTTTTACTTTTTTTCGTGTCTCTGCAATGCGTGTACATTTCACGACTCATTAAACGTTTCGGTTTTGTTCGTATTTTCTGCAAGGCAACCTGCCACCGAGAATCGCATTAAAATCGTACAATTTCAATTGCGCATTTTGCCGGCGACAATCTCATTTCCGTCTCGCCATCTGGCCACCACTAAATTACACGCAGCGTTTAATTGCCGCTACAAACGAGCCACTTTTCGGTGCGTTCGCTGGGTATTTCGGATGGCCCGCAGTGGCGCTGCACTTTGCACGAACCCGAAATGTGCGCATATTCGTTTAATAGCTTACACGCGACCACAACTGCACCGAACCGCAATGCAAATTCCAAAGAGAATTCCGATTTCGTGTTGAAGTCATTTCGAGAGCTCGTGGTGGTTCGCGAGAGGTGGGTTAAAAGACCCCCAACAAAACTTGAGGAGGTTCAAAATTTCGTACCCCATGGGTTATAGCTTTTCAATGGGAAAGTATGAAAAGCGAGATGACAGCCCCTTTAAGCCTCGGTTAGTTCAAATTGGAAGTTTCATCGAACAGCCTTATAGGAACTGTTCCCCTTTGCAACTGTCGAAAATCGTTCTTAATTCCGTTTGAGTCCCCTTAGCTTCACTTTCGCCGTAAAATGTTTCCCACTGCCACTCCCACTTTTAGGTAATATTTCTTGTCGAGGATAGATCCAATCAATGGTAATGCTAATCAGTGTCGCCCCCGTCAACTGTACAAACAGAATGCCAATTAGACATTATTGGGCTCTCGAATCACCACCAATGAATGACTCATACAAGTAATGCAATTTTATCGCCCAAACAAAAAAAAAACGGAATCCGCAAAAATTGACTAAACACAGACAATGCGAGAGTCAAAGAGGTGCCTTGTGGATGTCAGTTAAAATTCAGTCGCACACAATCGCAAACACCCCAAAAGCCCACCTTAGGCACTGAGAACACACACATAATGCGAATGAGCGAAATTCAACCGCCAACTGCTGTGATTGCCTATTTATTTATGTCGTGTGCCTGTGTGTGCCCCTTTGAATTGCCACATCATCCATGTGGGCTTTCTGTGTCTGTGTGTGTGTTTGTGGTGTTTGCTCGTTTATTGCGCTCATAAATCGCCCATATTGCAATTTAACCGATTTTTCGCCAAAAACGCCAAACGCCCCGGTGATTTTTCGCTAGGCTTACGGCTTAAGCTTTTCGTTGCATACGTTGTTGTGCTCTTTCAGTTTCTGTCCCAATTTTGACAATTCTCGTTGCTGTTGCATCCATTACTTCTTCATTTTTATCAGCACCGACTGCGATTTAAGCGAGCCCCAAACACGCACCAACCAAACAGCTAGCCAGCCAATTGTCTCTCTCGCAATCGAGCGTCGGAAGCTCAATTGAAGTTGCCCTCGAACGGCACGGCCCACACGTGCATCGGTGTGTGTGTGTGTTGCGTGCCCCTCTGCCATTTGTTAGCCAAGGCGGAAATGTGCCGCCACGCAGATGTGCTAGAATTGAACCAATTTAGTCGCCCAATCACCCGGACTCATCTCAGGTGGGTGACGACCAAATTGACAGTTTCCTCTGTATGCAAATCGGCTTCGTGCCTTCGATTCGGCATTACAAATTGCCTAGCATTTGGGTAATCGACAGTTCGTCTGTGTCACTTGTTGCCCCAAAACCAACAACAACGATACTCCAAATATTATAAAACATTTGCTGGAATCCTTTTGCAGCTGGAACGAACAACTTTGTGTTTGTGTTTGGGTTTCCAAAGGGCTGGCGGCTTAAGTGGGGAGAACGATGCACGATCGGTACATACTAAATTATCATATTTATAGCATAAAAGTGATTTTTGCTTGCGGTGGCCCCATCTCGCAATGCATGTACAAAAATAGCCTACAAGAAGCGGGCTCGAAGAAGCAGCAGCCGCCGCAGCAGCCCCAGTGTAAACACCAGTTTTATGCGCATAAATTTGCATTTGCGATTTGATAGACAAACAAAGGCCCACAGACCGTGCTCGGTGGGGCGGGGAGTACCGCGACCAAACAACCCGGTTCTGGTAGTGGAGAGTCATCATAGTTATTGACTTCGTTGTGATTGTTTTGTGACGTTGAAGTTGAGGGAGGGGGGAGGGGGACCAAATTATTGCAATTTCTAAAGGCTTCAAGGGGGAAAACAAAAGTGTTTAAGAAAATCGTGGTTAAATAGAATATGAATGGTTTCATTAAAACAACCAGTTAAGGGTTCTGAGTATGAAATTATACCTTTGATAACCTCCACAATAAACAAGTGTACGCATATACGGACAGCACTTGAAACCCACTCGGGTACGATCCAATTAGCGTGATAAGTTTCAATGGCATAGAGGCTAATGTGCACGTCAGTTTGAAAATCGGGTTTATATAGAAGGTACCAGGGTTTTGGTCCAATATCGCACATTTTGGACTTTTCACACTGCTGCTTGTCATGCAGACGGTATAGACCTTAGAACTTCAATGAACGATCGTTACCCAAATACAAAATCTAATTTACGCATTGGGGTATCTTCGGCGTTGTCGGTCGTCACAAATGTTATGGTAGAGTGACGAACAGCGCTTTCTGCAGTGTATTGGAAAAAATCCAACATTTTGATGAAAAATCCCATAGTGACACACACACACACATATTACTTTTCGATATTGAACGGCCGCACAGCGCTCAATGCACATTCTCGTCGTATGCGAGAGCGCGCATGATTGCCCCGGGCCACAATTCGGTAATATTAATCAATACCAAAATAATACAAAACATGAAAAAAAAACAGTAAAATAATAATTGGCAGCAAACAAGGCAACACGGCTCGGCCAGCAACAACAACAATTGCAAATTTGAAATCCATTTGGCAGCGAAGCCCCGGCACGAAGGCACGATACGAAACATACACACACACACGTAGAGAATTTCATTGAGGCGGCTTCGATCGTCCGGCAGCGCGGCACAAGCAACAACAACAGTAACGGTAGTGGGTGACAATGAATCCGACAATTCGTGTTGTAAAGAATGTGAACTTTGACATCAAACTAATCGACTTGTTCAATTGCCGGGCAATATTAACAACGGCAACAACAACTTTGATCATTAACGAAAATACATATACCTCACTGATAGAGAGAAACCGGCCCGACTTGTGATTCACTGTCAGACACATCTGAAATGGCCCTTCCACCGAATTGCCTCAAGATGAATAAACGAGACAACGGCTTGCGTTTGGTGCGTTACTATTGATGCCGTTAAGAATTATACTAGTTTTATACGCACTCTTTGGGCAAAACGTTTTGCATGGTTTACAGCCGTTGTGGTTGGTTGTCTCGCCATTCGTTTGAAATTAGTTGAGGGCTAATTAAGTAAGGCAATAATTGAGCTATTTAATGTTGAAAATCGTTATGAGTATCAAAGGGTATACGACTTACCTTCCCTTCCATTTCTGATATGTTTTTCTTATTCTTTATTCCGATGTATTCAGTCCGCTGACTATTCGTCTCGTTCTTCTATCCACACAATAGCTCGTCAGAAATTTGCCAACGTGATGATCTTTACTATTTTGTGTATTCTTTAGACACGCATAATGAAAAGCAAAACCACACCGTCCACTCCGCACCAACGAGAACCAACGAACTTCAAAATCCCCTCCAAAGAAAATAATCAATAAAATTATGCTAATTTCCATTCATTCACAAAATACACGCGCCGCACATTACGAACGCGAAATACACAACAACGAAAATAAATAACCAAAAACGAAGAACAACAACAACTACACGCATGTCGTCACGAAGCGGCGCGGTCAACCCAGCGCTGGTCAAAAGGTACATAACATTTATGAGAAGAGTGAAGTAAGTGTTGGAGCGGTGTGAAAAGAAGAGCCGCAAGTTAGATCAATAGACACTGAGCGTGAGTGCCAAGACAAAAGTCTTCGCGAAAGCCAAGACACTGTTTTCGTAGTCGAAGAGATTGACTTTTTTGGTCATGTCCATTGGGTTAAATAATTTTGAAATTTTACAAATAAAACGAATAAAAATTCCGAAAAGTGTCCTCCCCCGTATATTACTCTTCAATTCAAGCTCTTTGACTGTTCTTCATTGGAATTCAAAGTCTCTTCGACTTGTCATTTTGCTACTCGAATTCCTTCAGCCATTCCGCCGAGTTCCCCTCAAATTGGCCAGCTCTTTTTTTACTTGCCATTAGAGCATTCCTGGGCCTTCTGAATTCGAAGCAACCCAAATGCTTACACTTTAGTCAGCCACCCGCTCAGACACACATACACACATGAATAAATTACACACTTTTTACCGTAAATTAGGCAATTTTTCAATTATGCCCCAACAGACCGTCTATTAGGTGGGCAACTATTACAACAACAGCGAATGGCGATTACATACAAATACCCAGCTGCATCGGCCGCAGCGAGCAATAACTCTTGCGAAATGGCGCATAATCATCGAGGCGTTGAGGCACGCAGCCGCCGCAAGGAGCCAATGGAATGCTGCATGAGATGACCTCCTTTTGCTCGCCAGCAAACCTACTCCGAAGAGAGTTCACTTTCTCAATGGAAACAAATCGCCAAAATTTGATTTCTCTATTAGCGCTGGCATTTACCACCACGCAAAATGCAAAAGCCCATGAAGAATCATTGCGTAATGCTGGTGGCGAGCATGTGCGCCGCCAGAACGAAGGCACGACTCAGCGCTTTAAGGATAATTGCACGGCCATTAATCGAATTGTGGTGAGGAAGGCGCAACGCCTCCGAATAGAGTTTCCAATTCGACTTGAAATGGAAATCTTAGCTGTGCTTCGGTACGGTTGGCGGGTCGGGTGCCCAGTGAGGCGTAGCCAGAGCCCAATGAACCAACGCGAACCGGAAGGGTCTCTTGGTAAGTGCGTGTGTGTGAGATGACCGGATTTGCGGGCAATTACCTGTTGGGCATGTTGGCCAAATCGATTTGATCGATCGATCGATGGATCGTCACATTTTTGGAGAATTAAAAATAGAAAACACTTTAACGCGTTTCGAATTTCTCCAAGCGATATGTGGGAGTGTGTTTGTGTGTTTACACTGCCGGTTAGCGAGATGAAGATGGATGGAGCGAACGATTAAAATGAGTGTGAATGCTCACCGAAAATCGCATGAACCGGGGACTCACGCGCCACACACACACAAACACACGTTGACTTTTGTTAAGCTGAATGCGCACGCGCTTACTACTGCCCCCCCCCCCCCGTAACA
>JXPZ01020239.1:16359-31196 GCA_001014575.1 Themira minor
TCGTAAGACAATTTGTAAAGATGTGCAATAATATTGGTGAGGGGAGGGGGTGCCTTAATGTTTTGTTGATTGTGAACGTCTTAAAGACACACTTTACGATCACTTCGACTTGGAGGTGTCACAACAGGACAACAAAACGAAAACAAAACCGAACAAAGAGATGAAAAGAAAAGTCTGAGGGTGCTAAGCGCTAAGCAGCGATCATCGTCATCATCATTGACACCTGTATGATCGTCGTCAGTGGCCGCGAGCCACGTGAGGCCCCGATCAGCCGTCACGGCGTTCATAAAATTCGGAATGGCAGTTTAGTTGTGACATTATGCGGTCGTAAATAATAACGTCGTGTGGTAGTAAGCCTTGTTAGGCACCAGCAGCGGTGCAAGAACTCGAGATTTGTGAAGAGGCGCTGTGTGCGTGGCCCCCCAAAGCGTTTCGGCGGTCATCGATTTCATTCATAAAACGATAAAATTTATGTGCCACGAAAGGAACTAACCGTGTGTATTTGGCGTGCGCCCCACAACGAGCGAATGCATTCCATAAGTAACATGGAATTTTATCAATAACCATGCTAATTGAGCCCCGTAAGTCATAAGCCATATTGACAACCAGAAACAGTCTAACGTGCACTGGAAAGTTTACGAATTTCCGTGCGTACAGTCCAACCCGTGTACAGTGTTTGGGTTGCGCTGGGTTTGTGAACTGACTACACGAAACATTCACAGAAAACATTACCAAGCGGAAAGTTTATTAACTACAAAAACGCTAAAACCGTGTATTTACCGCCATGCCGAAAGGGGGAGCCTCATAGGTGGGCAAATAGAAAATTCCCACAGATCTTAAAGAAAAACGCATTTCAAATTGCCCCTTTAAAATCCCTCCTGCACTTACTTGTTGGTGGCGTGTTCGCCCATGAATGAAACGGCAACTTCGTCCGTTGCGACAATCTGGTCATGTATGGTGGGCAAATTCAAGTGGCGATCGCGTACACACAACTCCACGGAGCGTTGACGAATGCCATTCCAACTGCATGGAATGGCGGGAAAGTTGTACGGTTTTCCAACGCTTTCGGCGTACAACAACACCGCACGATTGTGACTGCAACTATCTGAACGAGAAACGATTACCAGAGTACTCCGAGTACTGACCTCCGGCGGACAACTCACAAGAATCCAAGAGAACCCGACTCAGGGTGACCAAATCGAAGTCGTCGCAGCCCGGCTGGCTGGCATGTCCGAAATTCGGATAGAAATCGGCGGAGCCGCGCACCGACCAGTCCCCGAATACCGGATAGTCGGTGTGCATGACATCAACGTAACGGGCATCGGTCGGCTGCAGGCTGTCCGGATCGTGGGGCCGGAACAGCGGCAGGGCCGGATCGAGGCCGGTCACCCGGCCGAGAGAACCATTGAACCACTTGCCAATGTTGCCGGCAATGTGGGCGCCCAGGCTATGACCCACCACATGCACCTCGGAAACGTCGATACTGTGGGCCCTGTACGAGACCGAAGATTTAGACGGAAAATTCCCTGGGGGGGGGGGCTATTGGGTATACTCAAAGAAATCGGCGAGCATTCGTGCGAAATGGATGGCCACCTTGTCGACGGCGTTGCGGGAGGTGCGGTAATCCATGTCGGCCGCCTCCTGCCAGTCGGCCATCAGCACGTTCTCGTAGCCCTGGGCCAGATAGGCTACAACAAAAGGAAATCGCAGGTGAAGAACACAAGCCACTGCAAAATGTCGAACTATTCAAAGCAAACTACCATTCGCTAGGGGCTTTATGGAGACCTCCGTACGTGAGGCCCGGAATCCGTGCACAATGACTTTAACATTTCTCTTGGAGGCCAGCTGATCCACGGAGTCTAGTGTTTGTTCGTGCAGACCGTCGCTGACGGACGAGTGCCTTGCGAAGGACTCCGATTACAACAAATCGCACCAGGACGCCTTAGTCTGACATACTCACAGGTTCTGCTTGTATATGGAGGCCTTGGCGATGGCCGTGTCGAGGCTGGGCTTCAACAGAACGCCCGAAACACCGAACGACAGGACGAACCAAACGAAAAGTCCGAACAGCCGCATGGCTAAGAGAAGACCTTACTGTTGATGGTCTCCTCCCAACTGGCACTTTTATAGAGCCCCGAGAAAGGGTGCATGTGGCACGATACGTAAAATTGCTCAATTTCGTTAATTTCTTTAGCGATATCATGTAATTGAACGGCGAAGGGCAGTGCGATGATCACCCGACGATTTCGTGACGGTAAACACCGTTGGCGCATCATACATGATTACGTACAGACAAAAATACAACACATACTTTAAATACACATAGAAATAAACTTAAGAAATGCATGGTCCCTCGATGGGGATTGAGTCGCCGAAAGGCCTTAGGTCTAACGCCGCCCCTGGTCCAATTGATTGGCGTCCACAGGACGAATGGCCATCTGGGCCCGCTTCAACGAACTGCTCGCCCCGTTGAAGGTGTGCCAGTAGATGCCCTGGTACAACGGCACCGTCTCGTTTGTCATATGGTATTTGCCATTCAGATTGCTGCGTGCGAAAAACACCATGAAACCGCTGTATCGCATGAACGTGCACACTCACCTTTGATCGCACCAGTTGTACCACCAGCCGCCCAAATGGCTCAGGGCGCAATTGCAGTCCGGGCAGCCGTCGTTGTCGTTGTCGTAGGTGGAGAACTTGTAGCCGGCGTGGTAAGTGAGGGCGTCGCCCGCGTTGCCGCTGTACGAGCCGAGCAAATTCATAGCGTACTGCTCTTTTTCGCCGGCAATCGCGAACAACGAGTACCGGGCGTAGCGCAAATTGCCCTCATGGTCCTCCATGCGCACGAGCAGCTCGTGCAGCGCGCTCGAGGTCAGCGCGTGCAGTTTGTCCAGCCCGATGAAGAACTCGCCGGCCAGATTGCCAAAGCCCGTCTTGTAGTCGGCCCAGCCGCGATTGAAGTTGATGTCGCCGCTAAAGCGATGCTGTATGACGATCCAGCCGCTGCCTGGCGCCCCGGTGTTGTCCTCGCAGAGGACGTAGAACGGCTCCGAGGTGGGAGTCAACTGGAAACGTGTGATGCCGTCCGGCGAGGGTTCCGCATGCAGGCACGACGTCACCACCGCACTCTGAACACCCGAACCAGTTGCGTACGGCTGCTGAAGCCCACTGCCGAACTGTTGCTGCTGCTGCAAACGTCTTTGTAACACACTGAAACGACGCTGAACATTGCTAGAGCGTTGGGGAAGGAACCGTTGCATTGAGTGTTCAGCACAGTGGGAGATTAATTGCCCGTTACCTGGTGGTCTGCTGGAGACGGGTGAAATTGTTGGCCACCTCCGATTTCAGCGAGCCGATGGCCCCCCGTGCCGACACCAACAGGGTGGCCAGCGAGTCCAGGCGCTGGCTGATGTCTTGCAAGGCGGCATTCGACGTGGTGCTTGGCGCCGAAGCACTGGGCGGTATGTACTGGCGGGTGACGCGATTCAATGAGCTATCTGCGGTGTGGGGAGGCAAAATGCAAAAGCCACTTAAGAAACATGCTTAAAAATGTTGGAAAAATTCCAAAATAATTGCGATGAGCTGATGATGTCTCGAAAACATGTTCGATAAAAGCCACACTGATTTTAAAGTAATTATAAGTGAATAGTAAAAAAGCGGGTTTTTGCATGCGTTGTGCCCGTCACCACCCGAAATTACCATTGGATATGTCTTGCGTTACGAGATCGATCAGTGGCTTGTCACCAGAGTTATCACCTTTCATCTCGGTCAGGGCTTTGTGCGTGGCCTCCTCCAAGGCGGTCATGTTGTCCATCTTGCTGAGCAGATTCAGCTGCTCAGCGGTCAGCGAGTCCAGGCGCACCAGATTGTTCGTTTCGAACTGTATGATTCTGCAAAGTGAGACAACGACAAATTATAGGGCAGTTTCGTGCTCGTGCAATGCGAAATGCATCGCGCTGTCGGCGTGGATGTGGGGTTTTCCCCCGTGACCAGACGAAAACCCACACAGGCCCATTTTACGATGGCCATGGCCGTGGCCTAAGCGCAAAACAAACGAAGCGAGGCGAATAAGGTGCGACAGTCGAACTGAACCGCAAGCAGTAGTGCCATGTTAGTCACACACAGACAGAGCGCTCGCTCGCTTGATTGTTTGTTTGTTTGGTTGGTTGCTTGAGAGCAAACACAGTTGTTGTGTTTGGTTGATATTGTTTTTCGTTCAGTGTCGTTGGCGGTTCCTCATTTGGCTGAGACGCGAGGTCGATCGGCCTACACGATTGCGCTCATACCGCTGGTCCTTCTTGGGGAAGTACGTGTTCGCACGCGTTTGTTTTTGTTTCGTACACAAAAGCGCCGAACGTATTCAGAACCGGTTTTGAGAATATGTTGGGTGCTACATATTAAGACAACAACAACCAATTCATATTCAACTTACTTGTTCTCAATGCTCTGCAAACGATTGCGCAGATCTTCGTCGAGCGTGGCGAGCACCGACACCCGATCGTGCAGGCTCTGCATCAGCTCCCTGAACTCCGTCAGATTGGCGGGCGACACGGTTGGTGGGCTGCGGGTCGATTGCTGAAATGTTTCGATTGGGAAACCACCATGACTGTGTCAATGTCAAGTTCATGGTGCCAGCCAGCCAGCAGCCACTCCCCAAGTACTCACCAAACGATTCCATCTGGCTGTGGAGCCACGCGCTGACGGCGACGGAGGCTGTTGGTGCTGCGCCGGCGATTGACGATATGTTTGCTCTTGTTGCTGCTGCTGCGTAAGCAAATGCACCCCTTGGATGCAGTGCCCAAGGATGCACACTAGCAAAGCCAGGCAAAGGAACGGTGCCCTTGCGCGGAGCATCTTCGATGTATTCTGCTTGATTTCGTTATCGTTTTTTACCCGATCACACAAACTTTTTCTGGTTTTCCTTGTGAATGCTGCGGTTGCTGTTCTTGAATATCACTGGTTTCAGTTATCGCGCGGTGACAACGACGAAGGTGTCATGCCAGTTTTGTGTATGAAATTTTTCGGTATTTCAAAGATTGATTTCGTAATTTCCGATTCGCTAATGTTTATTGTATGTTTTGTGAATCCAACATAAAGCTTTTCGATTTCGGTCGATTTAAAAGTCTCGAAATTACGTACTCAAGCGTTGGTATGACAAATTCTATTGAGCCGTCCGAAATAGCCAACACCGAAACATGCACGACTAACGCGATTCACCCACCAAGCCTCAAGCGTCGTCGACTTCAGCACTTCAACTGATCGCTGTGTTGTCAGCTTCATGCTGGCGAACTCGCCTCGCTCGCTCGCTGGCTCTCTCGCGACGCACTAATCAAGTCTGAATGCGAATGTTATGTTAAACGAAAACTACAACAATAAGACACTATTGCTTACAAATTAGCAACTGAGCATGCAAAGCAAAAGAGAGCGCATACAAGTAAGTAAGCCCTGGGTTGCGGGCATCGCCCAAGCAATGATGAGACAGCTTTTCTTTCGAGACGCTCATAAGAAGAAGCGAAACGAAGACCCAAGAGACATGAACATTTCACTGTGCCGAGAGATAAAGAAAAAGACAATGTTTAGTCTGCAGCGAAGTGTAGGGAGCACTACTTGTTTTATTTGTATATAGAGAGAGGACATTTTCCATTGAAAAATAATTTCTTAATGTTTGTTGCACCAAATTCATTAAAATGCCCTTTTCTAAAATTTAAAAAATCTATATAAATAATCTAAACGAAAACCAATTGAGTACAATCTATGATACGAATGTTGCCAGATTTGGTGAAGTCGATGATGTAAAAACTTTTTAAATGGCCAATACGAATTTTCAATTAGCATTACATCATCGTCTTTCAGTTGCCACATGGTTACCTAGGAATTGCCTACGCTTTTGCGAATGCTTTTGTTGATGCTTGTCTTCATTTCAAATCACATTGTATGCAAATTATAAAACTATTCAACAAAGCTTCCAAGAATTATCAAAACAAAAATGCCATTTGTAGGGTGTACATTTAGTCGAACTGATTTTTATTGCTCGACTTGGCATCCATTGAGTTTGTTTCTCTTCGGTATTGGTTCGGTTCCAAAACCATTTCTGACCGTTGGTATTGGACGATCTAATCTAGACACGATTAGACGATATAATAATTGACTGATTGCAACTAATGCGATTCTTATTGATGCTGAAGTGTGCGCTCAATTATCTGGCCGAGCAGCGGTGATTTACCGAGCGGTAAATCGACAACAAGCAATGCAAGAATAGAAATGAGCTAAGACAATGCGACGACGGCGACCTTTTTGGGGATGGCATTGCTGTGGGGTGAACGCAACGCTAAGCGCTTGCAGTTGTTAGGGCAAATGTAAGGGGTCATTACCTAACGAGCGCGACTGGCCAAGACAATTACAAAACAATCGGATGTTCAAAAGGCCACAACAGCCACAGCGATTCAATGAATTCACAATGATCACGACTGCCGAGCATACCTTTTGGGAATTGTGTATGAAATTTCATTGACATCAGAGTGGCGGCTTACTTGCGGCGCTCCACAACACAAACAACCTAAAAATAATTGTGCAAATATAAATTGCAAAAAATAAACAAAAAACCTGAAAATCATCTTCCCATTGTGAGCCACAGTGAAGATGCACGTTTGAGTTAAACAAATTTCACACAGCCACCGCCGCCACCGTCGCAGCTGCAATAATTGCACATGACAAAGAGTTGCGACGTCCAACGTAAGCATATTTATGAAACCCGACGACAACAAGAACCACGTTGCTTTTGGTCATACCTTGTCATAGCCTCATGCGAGCAACCATAAACACAACAAAATCGATACTCTCTGACGGCGGCGATTGTGCTCTGAATTTGAATGCAATGCACTGCTGCACCGGCACAGTACGTGAGCACTTATAATTCAATGTTAAACTATTCGGAGCAGTCGAGCCTTGCCTTTGTTCACATAAGAACCAACTGACTCACTCCAACGGAGGGGTGGTGGTGATGACCTTGGGTTTCGCTTTCTGAGCAATTCAATCCGCCCATCACGCCTCTGACATCATCGCACACAATTTGCCAATTCGCATTTGTCTGGAATGGCGGCGGCAGTAAGGGTGCAATGCAGAAACGTCTCGCGCCATTGATGAATGCAATTCAATTTGAAAAACACCATCAAATCTCAAAATATGGGCTACATGTGTTCGCTTCCATTTCACTACAGCAGAGCACTAGATTTCTATCAAATGTGATGCCCCGAGTGCTGTGGGTCGCCGGCTAGCGATAAACAATTGAAGTGAATGAATGTCGAATGCTCACATTTAATGGGGCATTTTTTGCCGAATTTCGGGGGCGATTTGTAAGCAAGCTCCCAATTTCGTACAGTGGTTGTGGTTTTAATGTGCGAGCTGCAGCGTTATTATAATTGATGAACGCACAAATTTGCCGGGGCCTCTCAAATTTGTTTAATTGCAAATGAACTGAAATTCTCGGGAAAATTGAAATTTACGAGTGGTTTTGTTATTGGTGTTGTTTTTTGTTTATTGACCGACCGCCACCAGCCGAAAGCCACAAACACCACATTGTGGGGTAAACGGAAAACACTGTTCATTGAAAAGCCATAAAACGAGAGCAAAAAATATCAATAAACACGAAAAAACCCATTTATCAGGCGAGTCAAAAACCCAAAGGGGGCTCAAGAAACGTATGGAAATTTCGCGAATCAGAAACTATTTTCAGTGAAAGCGAGAAAAAACAAATGAAAATTGAAATTTATGTAGAAATTACTAATCATAAATAACGAATTTTGTACATAAAAATGTTTATTCATGCTCATGCGAACTTTTGTTGGTTTTTCTTCCCCACATTTTGAGAAGGCACAGACTCGCGATTCACAGGTGCGAACAGAATGCTTGACAGACATAGGAGGTACGTCCAGGCCCCTCAAATACATTTTTGAGCGTCAAAGCTTCAGTTGAATCTCTCCCTCGTCATGCCTTTCCCTCCTTGCTTCTCTCGTACAAAGTAAAGGTAAACACTCTTGCGGTTTAGAGTCATAATCAGTTTGGGTGGAGTGACATTTAGTTATTTCCTAAAATAATAAAAATCATGTTAGTCGGGCTGGCATAGGCTTGGAATAACCTTCATTAAATCCTTCAAACTAACAGACATTTAAAATGGTATGTGGGTCAAATAGGTAAATTTGAGTATGGCAGGTACTTAAAGCCTTTAGGCGATCGTAATTTTCAACAACCCGTGTCGTGATTTATAGACAGATGGGTTCTATTGGACCGAAAATGACCAAATGAGTCGAGTCCATAAACATCAATTTTCAACTCCTCAAAATTTCATATTTTGCAAGCCTTAGCTGGATATGTCTAAATGGCTTCATTGAATTGAGGTGAATCAGAATTTATGTATTTTACTAAGACGTTACAAATGTACAGTATAAATTAAGTATGCCACCCATATCCAGTGCATAATAAGTACTTACAAACAGCCATAAAAGGTAATGACCTCCAGTCAACGCATTGTGTAATTAAGATTTTTCGCATGACATGCGAACAAACTGATTCGTTTGTCAATATTTGAGAACTCCATATAAAATTGAGCAAACCAAAAGTTCTTAAAGACATGTCAAATTGTTTTGCATTTTATCCAAACCTTTGTTTCCTTTGTCGTTTCGGTCAGCAGTGCCAACTCATTTCAACACTGCGATGAGTCATGCAGATTTCCCGGCCGTTGAATCAGACGAAAATTCCATGTTCTTATCTCGATGCACGACGAGTACTACAGCACAGCAGTTTCACAAAACGAATGCCATAGAAGGGCATTCATTTAAAGAACAAACAAGACATCATTTTTAATGATTTTTTTTTTTCGGAAATTTTATTAATTTATTTATGATTAATCTTCAGCGAATCGTTTAAACGACTCTGAAGGCATTTATTTTAATCTACAAGTTTGTTTGTTTGTTTATTATTCAATTCAAATTGTTGTTGTTTTTTTCTTTGTATTCTCTGTAATTTTAATTTAAAATCCACAGTTTCTAAAATATATAATAAATTTGTCTCTAAAAATTGAAAACAAAACAAAAATCTTGGGAAGAAGAATTCCGTGGAATCCTCAATGCTCTTGGTTGTTTGTGTGGCAATTTGTTCGGTTTTTAATAAATTTCAAGAATTTCTATATATGTGAAGACAAAAACTAAGCGCATTGTCCACGCCGTGTGATCTCAGCGACGTGTCATGCGGCATTCCCCAAATACGTTTTCTTTGAATTAACCTACTAGAATAGCATTACTATATTTTAATTATGGTGTAAAGTTTATAATCTGTTCGTAATTATAATTAGTTTAGGACTCCCTATTACGTTTTCGGATAGTTACTCAAATTCTAAACACTGTAAGTACGTGTCGTT
The DNA here is from genome assembly GCA_001014575.1 of Themira minor. Taxonomy (NCBI): domain Eukaryota; kingdom Metazoa; phylum Arthropoda; class Insecta; order Diptera; family Sepsidae; genus Themira; species Themira minor. The sequence continues at coordinate 25,769 of JXPZ01020239.1, forward strand.
CCAATGTAAGTGTGTGAGACAGACAGAGCAGAACGCGTCAATCAGTAAATAATAGTATTTACACAAATTATTGAACAAAAACTATACAGAATACACTAAGAAATGTACAAATAGTTTGTTTATTTTGTGTGTAAAGTCAACATTATATTGAATGAATGGCTTGGATCACACAGTCATGTCACGATGGGCTTCTCTGAAATTCGTTTCTTTTGTGAATGAAGGGTGTGATCATTTATAATAATTCTTTAACGTTCACTTGTGTGCCACTCTCATGACATTTTAGTGTGTTCCAAGTCAAAATACGTACAATTTGAACAACTTATTTTCGTTTCAATGCATTTCAATCGGATCCGCGGCCTCTAGAATTGTTCTCATAACCCAATTAGGAGGTTTGAAACTCTCCCTACAGTGATGTTTTCAATTCAGTTGGTGCTTCTTCAAAATAAATTAAAAGGTAACATTACAATTTGTAACATCAATTACCATAACAAGTTGCGTTATCTTTTAAATGTCTTATAAAATTACCAACTGGCATGAAGATGATGAAGATGTAGATTTTTCAGTTTCTTAAACGCATAAACTATTGGCACTGTCAGTGGACGCTCCGACGAACCTTGACCGCAGCCGAAATGCCTTTTCGAAGTACTTTCAAATGGAATTTTGGTGTGGGGAGATGTCTCGACGCGGCCCCTCACTTAGACGACTGAATTGCCAAAGTTGTTTGGTGGCTGTAGCTGCGATCATATGCGAAAATATTTTCGTAATATCTGAATTTAAATCACGGAATCCCCTATTCATATATCAAATTTGTATAATCTTAATTCACTATTTTCGTATTTTATTGCAGTAAAAATGTAACCATTCTGCAAAGTAACTTTAATATGCTCACACAAAAAGGAGCTATAGTTTCTTTGTCTGTGTTTTGGTTGTACAAGTACATGCTATTTGTTGTTGTTGTCAAAGGCTTTTTCGTTACTGTTTTCTACATATTTGATATTTGAAGTTTTTGTAATTTGTTCTGGTTTGCAAAATTTTCTAGATGAGTATTAGTAGTGGCATTTATACCATTAAAATGTATTTTAAAATTCCCTTACTCACCTAAAACAAATAAAAACGTATTTATCATTTTCTACTTAAACGCTCCGGAGGGAGAAATACAATGCGTTAGACAGAGAGAGATAGAGAGAATGAAAGGTCGTCATCTCTATGCTGGTACTTATGTTTACAAATTTTTCGATATTTTGAGTGTTTTTGTAATTTTCTTATCTTAATTTAAAATGTTCGAAAAATTTCGCTTGTGTTGTTTAAATGTATGTAAGTTTTAAAATTTCTCCGATTTCTTTTTAAAACTTCCATGCTTGCCTTGAATGGAGCGAAGAGCAGCACATGTCGAAAACAAAAATGCCTAAATACCGTTTGTTGTTGCTTTAAAATGTGTGTTCGGTGATGCCGTGAAAAAACGCTTAAGATCTATGGACGTAACTCCGGGATGGGAAAGTGCAGAAAGTGCATTACAAAAATTTGCAATTTTCGTTTCGTTATCGAACGGAATTTCTTTTGGTTTGCGAGGGGCAATCACAGTGTCTGCGCGTTGCCTCGCGATGAAATCATTTGCTTAACGTAAACACAACAGAACAGAACAGGTAATGACGCAAGCAAAAGGAAAAGTGTGTGCGCGGTGCCAGGTGGGTGGGTGGAGGTGCAGGCGGGTGGTGGTAGTGGTCGAGTTAGTGCGTACGAGGTCGGCGTGTGCATGCGGAGTGGGCGTTCTAAGTGAGTTCAACAAAACCGATCGAGGGAAATCGACACATTCACCTGTGCCCCATTATTAACATGGTTTATTTTGTGTTCCTTATTTTTTGAGGTTAATTTTTTTTTAGTTTTTGAGTTTAATCACAGCAAAGAGCCTATGAGTTTGTTTACATTCGCAAGAAAACAAAGAAAAAATATGTTTTCTTTTCGCAACAATAACACCCTAAAGAAGAGCAATACGAATTGGCATTTCTTCAAAGAGATTCGACGGCTAGGTCTCTGATGCGTGAAATTTCGTTATGGATGGGGGTAGGGATATTGTAAACATGTGCAATGATTGATACTTTGTTTTTTCGCATTTTGTATTTTTAGTTTTAGATTGTTTATGGCGAATTTTCTCACAAAATTTAATGCTTATTTCACAAAATTTGCTTAGTTTTTATATTTGAGGGAGCATTTGTGCGATTTGTATGAAATCAGCTGTTTTCCTATTTAAACAAAGGTCGAAATCAACGCTGTGGGTTCGTGGTAATCAGCTGATCGCATTAGAGCAACAACAGTTACGAAGCGTCTAACAGTGTCAGTCTGAGAGCCGACCCCTTTAAAGTGAAATCTCGTTCGATTTTGAGACTTCTGCCGTACTATTTGCAATTTCGATAGAAAAGCTCTGCGAAAATAGATTTACGAGCAAATATAGGCTATTCGGATAACTTATAGGTAATACCGATAAAGTTGAATTCTTTGAGACGAAGAAGTGAGAACAATTTCAATTTGGAATTCGATATGAAATTTCTTTAGAAAATATGTTTTCGAACTACTGTATGGAAAATCGGCTCTTTCTAGCGGGTGTAACAACTTTTCAAGTTATTTCTTTATATATTTATGTTGGTTTGATGAAATGACTAATTTTTTGTACGCATGTTTTGATTTTATGTTCAAATTTGATTTAATTGATCTATATTTTGTGTAAACATTGTTTAACGAAGATTTCGCACGTGTTTTTTTCCAACTACAGTGATTTGAATTATTATCGCATAATTTTCGTTTCATGCCATTGCAGGAGTGTTATGATTTTATTTTAATTTTTCTACTACAATGAGTTTGTATGTTGTTTTGATTTTGCAAAAATTGTTTTGTTTTGATTTTTTCGATTGCCAAATTTTGATTTTGAATTGGGTAGCAATGGCCGTAATTACCATAAAGGGTGCGAATGAGTTTGGTTGCGATATTTTATCGAACAATATGAACTGTATTTATATTACTATTATTGTTGTTCATTTTGGGATAGTTTTCGTCTAAGTTGGTGGTATCCAGCAGGTTGTTTTTCGATTTCGGTTTTCTTGTTTGATTTAACCTAGAACATTTCGTTACTACGATGATTCGTTTTGCGTTACGTTGCTATGGCTATGTCTAATTGCTAATTAAATCGCTATAAAATCCAAACGGTGTGTGACTGAGTGAGCGGCCACACCGAATGTGTGCGTAAGTTTGGTGTTTGGTGAATTCGTTGACTGCGTAAGGATCGGATCGAGGGTGTCAAGTCATGTGCTCTCGTCAATTGAAAACGGAAAACAAATAAAATCACAACAAATTAAATGAAAGCAAAGCAATACAAATGCGAACAAAGAAAATAAAATAGTTTTGGTTTCATACAATAGTTTTATTTTGTTTGAATTATACAATTAATAGTTAATATTATCGTTATGATGAATTCTTGGTGTGTTATATGGTAGGTTATGTGTGGTATATATTTCGAAAAAACAAAATATACTGTTGCCCGCTCGCACAATCACGACGCCTTATACAATTACATAAATTCTTAATGGCCGTCTGTACGTCCACAATACAATACAAACACATAAAGTGGCCAAAATGAATGAAACATAGTAACACAAAGTTGTGCGAAACTTACTTAAAATACTACCAAAGAAAACAATAATTTCAATGAAATAAAAAATGATGACGAAGAACAACGCAAACATAAACTTTGAGCACGGGTACGGGTGGTGTTTGTGTTCGGATAGGTTGTATGGTTATGATGGTCACTTGTTGTTGGGGTAAATTGGTGTTCCTTAAAGTTTCGTGAGGCTGCTGATGCGATGTGTTTATGTGGCGATGTGCATAGTTACTAATAACACAATATTGCTTATCACCGTCTACCGTCATCATCGTTGTCCGTGCACGAGGTCCTTGGGACCCCTGTGGACAACCACTGAGGCACATTGTTAAAGAATTCGGTAGTTTCGTACGATTTGCATGGACTTTGCGGGCGCAATTTTTCAGCGACTCTTAACGAAACAACCGAACAAATTTCCGGAGAAATGGAAATTTTCGGGCAAAACAAGACCAGACTGAGTCGATTATACATTTACAAAAGAAAAACAGATTTGTTTTAGATCATTTTTTGGAAATTCAATGGGAAATTTTTGAATTTAAGGATCATTTCAAAATAATTTTTCTTGGAATTCGACGAGGAATTTTGTTGAATTTTATGGAAATTTACTTGGAATTCCAAGAGTTTTATTTAAAATTTCTGTACCGGACAATTATTGCTGATCACTCAGCGTCAAAATAAAATTTTCATTTTTGCAGTTTGCATTGCCGCTTTAAGCTCTTGTTAAACGTTCCCAACTTGTCTGTATGAGTTGGTGCTATATATTGAACAGAGAGTCGCGGTCACTACTCGCACTTCTAATTCATACTCATCATCTTCTAACTACTACTTAAACGCGTACCACTCATTCATAACGAGTAAAAGTAGTCGTTCGTTTGTTCGGGTTATTGTCGGTTGCCTCTCTCTTTCTAATAAAAGCTGTTGATCCGAAAATGAACCGAAAAACACGAGCGACTACTTATTGAATAGGTAATTGAGTACAGTGCATGTTGGGCATAAGCAGTTCTGCCTATACGCGACATGTACTCTACTCGTCTACTCTCATAGGCATTGCGTTTAAGAAAATTCCCAACAACCCAAGTCGTCATAACCACCTTTGCATTAATTTCCCATTGCTTTAATTTGTACCCCAACGCGAAATCATTTAGAAGAAGCGCAAAAAGAAGTGTTTCGGCATTTTCACGAATTTCTTCGATTCATTTGGTTTTCAGGGTGCCCGTAAAATTGGTCCCCCACCACCCCCTCGCACAGAAGTTGGTGTTGCTTTTTTTCCTCACTTCTCTCACTTCTCTGTTCGTTATTGTATCTAATATTATTGTTGATTTTGTTTTTTTTTTTCGTGGTTTTTTTGTTGCACATAAAACTTGCTCTACTAGGACCTAAAAACGTACAGTTACTACAAACTACTACAATTATCAATTATATATGTATATAAATCATATATATATATATATATATGTGAGGGTGTATATTTTTTACGTGTGTGGCTGTTTCACAAGCATTCTCTCCACATGCACATTGCATTTTCAATGATAATTTGCAACTTAAATATTTTCTTACATGTCCACGAAACACATAAAAAAACATCAATTGTGTACAAATTTTTATTGTTTTTGTTGGCTATTTTGCTTGTTTGCGTGGGTTATCATTTTGATGTGTTGTGGGATTGCTGCTACTGTTGTTGTTGTTGTTTTTGTTTCATATAGTGTAATGTTGTATGTTGAATGTCCTATTCGCTGTTTAAATGGGCCGTCCCGCTTAGCGTTTCCTTTTTTTTTTTTT
>JXPZ01020239.1:31209-60623 GCA_001014575.1 Themira minor
GCTTTTCCTTTTTTTTTTTTGTATACGAACAATAGTGCTCGATGTTGGCACTTTGCGCGTATTAACAATAGAAACGGACCCCATCCACAGAGAGGACTTGCTTTAATTTTCATTTAGTCTGCCGATTCGGCTCAGGATACAAATGCACACCTTCAACGGTGAAAATTGATGTCTCTGCAAAAAGAAAGAATTCATTAATCAAGCGAATTGTATGAGCAATTGCACAAATAGGCTCATACATTTCGACTGGTAAAGCTACAAAAATCTCAATTCAAATTGATTTCTATAAATAACACTAAATCAAGTTCATTTAATCAATGAGAAAATTTTCTTTGAAGTATAAGCCTAAAAACTGGATATACATGCCAGCAAACGAAAATATAGGATTAAAAATTAAGCTCGGTAGCTCCATAACAATTAAAAATTTTAAAAATCAAATAGTAAAAATTTGACACTCTAGGCCCACGAATTATTTTTTTCTCTTTCAGCGTAATTTTCGGCAAATGGTTTTCCTACAAAATTGTTTACATTTCATTAGCGTAAATGTAATTTTCCTCACATGAGCGCTCCCTTCCATTTGCGTGCATTTATTCAAGCCCCGTAATAATTCACTTAATTGCGTTATGTATAGCCGCCGCCATACAGTATAAATTGATTTAATTAAAAAGAGACAAAATGCAATTTTGTAAGCGTTTTTCCGTCAATTATGGGAGCGCGATCCGTTCTGGAACATACTCAACCGCACAGCCAAAGGTCAGAATGCTGCGGCTTTTATGCACATTATTTACGTAGAAACGACACCCACATTGAAGCGACTATTCAATATTGTCGAGCCGAGCCGGGTGGGGTGAAGGGCTGAGTTTGGTGTCGTGTGGCCTGTAGGCTGGTTGACAAATATTTATGCAGGACATAAATTGATTTATGTAAAACGGAAAAGCAGAGACGACCAGACCACAGACGAAACGACGATAAAGCCGGCCAGTTGCAGACTGGCTCCTAACCTTGAAGCATGCAACACTACTTTTTAATTGGACCACTGGCATTCATTCGTTCGTTCGTTGGATTATACATGAATTTATTCATGGGACGACGCCTGCTATGCAATTACGACACGGCAATGGCAATGACAGCTGCATCTCCACCTCTAGTGTGTAAAACACAAAAGCATTACCACAAATCATTGGTGAATATCTTAGGGCTTTCATCTTTTGTCTAACGGTTGCCTGGTTTTGGAACAGAGCGTTTTTTCATGTTTCATGGAGCTGGAGCGGTCGAGTGTTTACGGTGCTCGGTTTTGCTATTTGTTTGTAATCTTTTGTTGAACTTGGACCACTAGGCTCCCTGTGTCATTGCCTCAAAATTTGACTTTTAAGTGCTGACAGTGTTGAGCTCGTTCATAAATCTCAATGGCTGTGCACGGCAGTCACGAACTGTGCAATTTGCCAAATGTCTTCGCTCGACTATGACTACGTATGAACGGGAATAACTCTTACCGTCGGGCAATTCGTAGAGTTTCTTCGGTAATTGCGCGAAATACGAGTGACGTAATGCCTGCTCGGCACCGATCCTTTGTTCGGGGTTCAATTGCAGGAAGGCATTCGCTATCGCCTCGCCCTCAATGATGTCGTACAGCCGTGGAAAGTTGTGACCCAATTTCCGAGGCCGATAGAAACCTAACGAAAGCCAAAATGGGGTTAAAAATTTTAAAAAGTTAACGTTGAAAACGCGAAAAGCGACTTACCCAGCTTGTGGGGCTTGTAGCCGGGGAAATGTGTGACGCCGGGCCAAGTGTCCTCGGTGGGCGTTCCCAGCAGTTTGAATATCTTGTCCAGCTGATCGTAGGTGTCGCGTATGCCGGGGAACGTGGGCATGCCCGTGACCATCTCCACAAATATGCAGCCGACGCCCCACATGTCCAGCGACGTGGAGTATTCGGTGCTGCCGAGCAGTACATCTGCGAACAAACGAATGAGTAACAGTGGAGTCTTACAGAGAGTTGCATCCTACCTGGGGGACGGTACCACAGCGTGACCACCTCGTGAGAGTACGTGTGGCTGGGCACGCTTTTGGCGCGCGCCAGGCCGAAATCCGCCAACTTCAGTTCGCCACAGTCGCTGATCAGCAGATTCTGCGGCTTGACGTCGCGATGCAAGACACGACGCTTGTGGCAATACGACAGGCCGCGCAACAATTGAAACAGAAACAGACGCACGTTGCGATGGTCCAGGCCGCCCGGATGCTTCTCCATGTACTGGGACAAGTCGGTGTTCTGCCACGAAATGAGCGTTTGTTGAGTGATTCCGGTAAGACCCAGTCGATTTGGTGCACTTACCACATACTCGAACACAAAGGTCAGGGTCTCTCGGGTGTGTACGATGTCGTGCAGGGTCACAATATTTGAATGTTTCAGTTCTTTCAGCAGAGAGGCCTCACGTATCGCCGTGAACGGGGCTCCCTCCTCCTCTTGCAGTCTAATCTCCTTCAAAGCCACACGCTGATGAGTTAAACTGCAAACGAACGAAAGAACGTTTATTATTTGCGGCATCGGCTTATGCGTTGACGGCCGCATTAGAGGGGTCGGAATTGCTTTTCGCCTAAGGATTTGTGAAATTACTTGGGCTTCGGTGGCGGTTTGGTTTTGGGATTTGCCTTCGGAGCGTCCTCTTTGTCATTTACTGAATGGCATTCGGACTCGGCCTCACGTAGACGCCCCAACTAAGAGCTCTCATAAAAGAAAGATGAGACACTCTTGGCCCCTGCCGAACGGGCATATCGATTCTCGGTTGTGTGTCTGAAGTGTCAAATTAGGTTAAATTACACGAAAGACGCACAAAGACAACGGACACAGAGTGCGCTTCAATATGCCAGATGGCATAAGGGAAACCGCAGCTCTGACTTTAAAGAAGGCCACAGCCGAAACCAACCACTCAAATGATTGAACAAATGCAATCATACAACGACATTTATTCTCGAATCCTCGCAGCACAAGGACATCCACGGCCGTGGGAATGCAATTGAAATTGCCTATGGAAATTCACTGGCACAGAAACAAAACAAACGGAACGACCGCATCGTTGGAAGTTTGTTCTTCGGCAAATGCAAATTAGGCCACACAAAGTCTGCTTGTATAAATAATTCAAATGTGAAGAGCGGAGGCGAAGAACAATTGCAACGACCGCAAACGGAACGATGCCTAATTGAAGTCCTTTTGCTGCACCAATCATCATCCAGCCGAAGCAAAAGAAAGTTTCCTCGAATTCGCCACAACTCGGAAAAATTTCAATGATTTGTTGGGCTTCTTGAGGAGAGGTTGGGGCCGCTTTGAGTGACAGTGACATAGCACAAGCCATTTGTCATTTGTCAGGACACACCAGATACACAAATCTGTTTATTAAAGCCACTCGTGGGCGGGCCGCAACTTATGAGCGCCCATTAAGGGCACACAATGAAATTTGTAAGCACACAAAAGCGACAAGGCAACCTCATTTACACATCATGTCAGCATCGATGATTGATTATGAGGGGATGAAAATAACAAACAAAAGGAAATCACTGAAAAGGAATAAGACGAGCGGAAAAGACATTTTGATGAAATTGTGTCATTTTCGGACCGTCCGGTCGGCTATCTTCTCAAAGTGCTGTTAATGAGCGTGAAAAAAGAATTCTTCGTACCAACGCAAAAAATGACCTAATATAAAATTTTTTTTATACTCACTTGCTGAATCCTTTGTAGACGGTGGCATAAGAGCCTTCACCCAAAGGCTCCATTTTTATGTAGGCGTCCGATTTGCCAAACGGTGAATCACCCTGAAACGTAGCAGACGTTCCAATTTTAGTATTATTTTAATGCATTAATAAGCAGGGAGCTCGCAGTGCAGCTGAAGCCACAAAGGGTCCCCTCAGGAGAAATTCAAAAGAGATATAATATTATCATTCTGAATCAAAGTCCATGCCAATGATTCTCTTAACCATTCGCTTGGGCAAACCGTATGCGAATTATAACGGCATTGCGCTAGGAAATGAAAATAGCAAACGGTGGTTGCTTGCATGCTTAGCTCACTGTCAGCCCTAAAAGTCGACTACACGTTTTGAGCTTCTCGCTATATGCAGAAACTTTATGGGCTTTTGAAATGCTATATACTCACTCCAAATGCACTGAAACGTTTGCGACGCGGATGCGGATCCTGTTTGTTGAGGAACACCTCCGACTTAGGTCTGGGCGGCTTCTTCGGACGCATAATAACCCGTGTCTCCTCGCGTATGTCGTCGTCGAGCAGTTTGCTATCGGATGACACGGATAATTGGCGTTGAACGCGATCATGATGTTCGGTGCTGCTGTCCGTGCTGCGCCAGTCTGCAAAATGCCAAACCATATTTCATAAGACCAAATAAAAACTATACGGTGCTATAGGGACGCGACAAAACAGAAGCCCTTCGGCGCTTTTAGACTTGTATGCGCTTTTGTTTCATTTTGCATTGTGCCGCGAACGCTTTTGTGGAATCCAATTAAAGGCGTTGAAAAGAAGACTGCCTCAAAGGGGAGCATAGTTCTAAAGGACCCAACTCTTGTGGGGCAATATATTTAGCACATTTATAAAATTTCAAAAATGCTACACCACTTTGGAAGTCCTTTGTGGTGCAACCGGTCGCCCGGCCACAAAAGTGAGAGCTAACTCGCGAACTATCATTCCGTTTCGCATCATTATGCCCGGAAAGGAGCACAATTTTCTGTTGAAATACAATGCGTATCCGCTCCGACCGTGGGCTGTGTTTTAAGAGTAGTGAATGGAGTTGAAATGTGCACACTCACTGAAGGTCTCTCGGGAGATCAAGTGCGAAATTGCTCCCTACACAATGGCCGGTGCTTCAGTCCCTTCCAATTACGGTGTGTCTTCTCGCTGCCCTTTCGCTCGCTTGCTCATTCATAGTGGGTCACCTAGTAACCCGAAGAATCATGCGAAAGAGATGTATTTCAGCGGAGCGCAAAACCGGCTGGCAGTGCATGTGGAAATGGTCTCATAACTCACAGTGAACTGGTGAAATTTGTGTACTCTTGGGCCCCCTGCACATCCGCAGGGCAGTGGCACGGCCGAGCGCCGCCCACCACGGCACGGTCGCATTTATTTGTGCACTAATTACATTTTAAATTGCATTTGCAGAAGCACCGGTCGGCCATGAGAACGGCATGCTCACGCTTTTCGAGGTGACCGCGAGAGGGAGGATGGAGGCGAGGAAATATATTATATATTTTCATCGCTTCTGTTGGTAGCTAGAGTAGAGTAATTTGCTCGCGGCGTTTGGCTGGGTTGCTAGAGAATTTCATGAAGACGCGCAAAAAAGAGCCCTTGTGTGAATATGGAACATTGCCACAGCATAGTTAAGTTTTGATAGATGCTATTACCAAAGAATTACTGAAATGGCCATCACCAGAACATTGTTAAGTCTAGTCAGTGGCATCTCTAAAATGCCATAAAAAAAACATTGTTAGGTTTCGTGAATTTTTTTCACTAAACATCGAATGGCTAAGTAAAATGCCATCAAAACCAAAACAAACTTGAATTGTCATCTCAATGTCTTCACATACGACCATGTAAACCGTATTCAGTGGCAACACTGTCACACAGATCGACTCTGCCTGGGCTTTTGTGACACTCTTTCATGCATTGACTTTAGCTCACTTCTTTTATTATTTTCAAAATTGTTATGCGTTGGCTGGCTTGCCTTTTGTTCGTTTCATGAATAGCCGTGGCAAATTTCATTTAAAAGGAAGTCCTTGAAGTTCTAGTTAGTTTGGTTATTTTCTCCTCAAATGTTTTCTTACTTGATGCCGCATAATAAGGCTTCCCAACTGAACAAATTTGCGAAATCAGCGCGGCTAAGCAAGAACTCAAGAACCATGTAAAATATTTAATATTTAATGTACGACATTTTCCAGCTGGATAGCGCAGAGGCTTCCCACGCCAAGAAGTCCCTCATTGCCACCATAACTTTCAAATTAAAATCACAATGAAAGGCAAACATAAAAAACTACCAATGAAAATTGCTCAGAGCTTCCTTCTTACAATGTTGGCATACTCCAAAAAAGCAGGAAGTCGCAGCAGGCATTTCGGACTGCAGATCGGATTTGATGACTTTCGGCAAGTCGCGCTCAAAAAACAAGCAAAAATCAAAAGCGGATATTAAAGTCAACAAAAATTAAAACTTCTACAAGGCAAATACGAGAAGACCGCGCATTGGGCAGGTGAAAACTTAAATTAAATTAATAAAATCAAAAATTTGTATTGTTTCCGTTGGTAGCAGCATGTGCCAAGCTACCCTCACTCCACCTCTCCCTTTAGACCCACGCCTATGCAAATCGGAATCCCAACGGTAACCTGAACTACACAATAACATCGGCGTTACCTAACATATATGTGTGTACCGTTATTATTTGCTTTTATTGCTTGCAAGACCGAAAGCCCATCTCTGCGGCGACCTTTTTGCCCCCGACCTATACATTTTTATAGGTTATTATTATTGTAGTTGCGTTGTATATGCCACCTCCATGGTGGAATATAACTAAAAGCACAGCAACAGTACATGTCATAAAAATATTTGCGAGACGCTCTATTTGCATTATTATTGCCTGAAGGAGGAAGACGCTTTTGTTTAGTGCATAGGGAAAAAGGCAGCCCAACAAAAGGCCAGCAAGGACAAAACGAAGAGATGCCACATCAGCTTAGTGAAAAATCCGATGAAGCATAAAGGCATAGGGAGGGCGGGCTAAACATTTAGAATCACTTTAAAGAAATCTTAAAGATTTCGTCTATGTAGAATTGGGTGCATAGGTAAAAATCACAGATGAGAGACCCTTTTAGTATTATCGAGGTAAACCGTGGGTAGATCCCAGAAAACTTCTATTTACGGGCTAAGTTAATAAGAAGAGACTACAACCAAAGAGAATAGAGTTTTGCTTTCCTTAGTTTGCTGTTGAAAACGGGCAATATCGGTCAAGTGGTCTTTGGGGCCACGAACGAGGTCCAGCGTTATTTCGGGGTGTTAAAGCGGGTACAACTTGCATATCGCCAAAAACCCAAGGTGCCTCACCTAGTATTCCCTAATCTCTAAGACCCATTAGTATTCATGTAAAATGAATTTCTTTATAATTCCCTATTGTTTGTCATACTAAATGAATTACTTTATTGCATTACTCATTCGTGGATTGTGGATTTTTTTTACTTTAGCTTGTTTATTGTTTTGTGAATTGCAAATTTTCGTTTTTCCCTTGGACTGCTTGTTAAATTATGCATAAATGCAAATAGCTGTAACACACATTTTATGTGTCATTATGCCAACGGACTGGCTCCGCCAAACAATACAACGCAGATAAATGCACACGCCTTTCGCATTGGGCACAATCCGGTCCCTTTTTGCCCCCACACTCAGTCCCTCATTTTTAATATTTGCTTTGGGGTATTTTTGCGCTTTTTTTTTGTGCTGGGCGTTTTTATGCCAACTCGAATATCCCAATTTCATATCGTGGGGGGTTGTTTTGGGGATATTTTTTTAGAGCACCATTTCAACAACTGTATTGTATTATACACATATGATTTGGAATAGTTTTATTGTGCCGGGTTTTTTGTTGCCCATTGTTGCCAGCTAATCTACGAGGACATTTAGCGTTTGTTTAATATGAAAAGCAAAATGTGGGTTAATAAGAATTCCTAATTTTGCATCTTTACAATTCGCAAAGCAAGCCTAATCCGCTTGGAGTTTAAATATTCAATCCAAATCGGAGGCATCGAATTCATGTTAAGCGCGTTCAAAAGAACTTTCAACTTTCAGACAGTTTTAAAGTTGCGGCACTCTAAAAGTTATCGTCGGCTACGGTGTGAGACGTCGCTGTCCTTCGGGGCTATACATATTTGTTAGCAATGAAATTCAATGCAATTGTGGCGAGCTCAATGCAACAAAGTCACAATGGAATCAGCGCACAATTGTATCTCGTTTCGTTTGGAGCATTTTTACGATTTCCCCAAAACCCATTCATGCTGAGGAGGGTGTACACATTCTTTTGTTATTTAACGTCATTGATTGCTAGCCCACAATTTCGCAATGGGCAAAATGCATTTATCTGGTATTCCACCCACACGATCATTGTCATTGCGATGATCATGAGTATTAGATGCTCATAAATATTATGGCACTGGCAACTGTTGGGGTGGGGAAGTGCTTGTTTGGCAAATGTCAACTCGTCAATAGAAAGGGAGCAGCAGCAGTTGCCTGGCTGTCTGGCACCCATGTTGCTCGGCTTTACGCCGACAACCATACAATACGGCTAATCCCTTTATTCACTATAAATTGCAAATGACAATTTAGCTGCGGGCTGCTTTGAGAGGTTCTTTTGTCGTAAGTACATTCAAACAAATGCCCCCACCCACCCAGCTGACAGCCACGAGACAAGTCAAAAGGACAACTACAAGATGACAACGAACAACAGCAACGTAGCGACAAGACAGGGAACATGTAATGCTTTTCGCAAATAGAAACAACACCAAGATCTCTCTCGCTTTAGTTGCTTAAGAAGCTTTACTTCAGGGGCGGTCCATTGTGGACGCAGTAAGTGCCTGGCAATGTGAATTGGTCTCCGGAGGTAGAAGCGTGCTTGAAGAGCCAATGGAGTGTAAAAAAGAGGGAGAGGGGATAAGGTCCAACTTAAAATAGGAAGTGTCAGTAACAAAATTATTCAAAAAACAATAAATCGAACATTTAAATACAATAAAAAATATACCTTTTGGTTTTTCAAAATTATCAAGTTTTGCAGGTGTCTGATTCAGAGCTGGTTGCTGTGCTTGCTGGGGCTGCTGTTGTAATTGCAATTGCTGCTGTTGTTGTTGTTCTTGTGCTACATGCGTGCATTTTGGTGCATAAGAGGTGGGCGGAGATGTGTATACAGGGGATGCAATCAAATCAAAAGTGCGTAAAAACATGAAAAGAAAAAGAAAATAAATAAATAAAAAATGTCATTCCAAATAAATACAGTACTAGCTGGGGAGTCCCCAAGCTCTTTAGACGATTACGACTAGGGTCCATTGCCATGTCGACAAATCAGTGTCCGTATTTGCTCACCTCTACACCAGGATTGCAATCGGATGAACTACAGAATATTGATTGCATAAGCGTACACAATTACACATGAACGAATTTGTGGTGCTGGTCGACAACGTCGCAAGCGAAGCACAGCCCTTAGGAAATTATTATCCGAGCGCACTCGAATCAATTTCGCTTGAGCTGTAAGAGCCAGGAAATCTTGCCATTGTTGTTGCTGTCAAATAATACGAGATCTGGTGTCTTGGTGCGGTCCGGTGGTCAGTTGAAATTGATTTCCAAAGAGGATTGCCACGATAACGATTTCGTTTTCGTCCGCCTTCGTCGGAGTCGTCGCCGGTTGAGGCAAATTGCGTGTTCATCGCCACATCGTTGACAATTATTGTTTGATTATTTATTGGTGCGGCTGGCCGTTCGCCAGCAACAATGGCGTCGCTTACATAACGTATTTATAGTTGACAAGCCAAATGAAACGAAAGTCCAACGGCAAATGCCCAGCCGGTGAACTTTTGCCCCAGCCAACACTTGCGATCTTTTATACACTCCGTTATAAGTGGCTCTTAATCTCGTTTAATGGCCTCTGAGCCGAGCAGCACCTTCATCTTCACACTTTTGATGGCATTAATTGAGCTGAAACGTAATTGGCTGTACGCATCAGAACGAAAGGGGAAGGAGGTGGCCTGGAGTGGCAGGGTTGAGGATGGTTTGGCATTGGGGCGTGTGCTGACCTGAATACGTTACGTAACGACACCACGAATGGAATTCACTGTAATTGAACAGATGATTGCCGGTGTGTACGTACGTACACCTTCATATCTAGGGGGGCCCGACGGTGCCTGAGTGCGTGCTACATCAAGGTATCCCCAGCATTGACGTTAATTAAATAATAGCTGGTTAGCAGGCCGACACCGGAGCGAACAAGCCGACAACAAATTGCCCCCCCCGCCCCCTCCCAGGTGCTGCGAGAAATGTTAATCAAGTTTCATCAAGGACGCAAATATTTAAAGACCTGCTTTGAGGAGGTTTGCCTGCATTTGTCGCTTCCCATGGGTAGGGAGCCGCTCTCTTTTTGGGGGGCCATGTTAAATTAGTCATAAATTGCCTTGTTGCAGGAGCGGCGTGCCGGCGTGCCAGCGTACCGGGATTTGCCCACACAAATGAGCAACCTAATTTGGTTTTGTGCATCCTTTCATGTGAAATTTATTATGAATTTTCGGCGCACAAAGCGCTGTCGTTTGTTGCTGTTGTTCCTTTTGGAAATGCCAGCGCCTAATTGCTTGACATTAGTTCACTTGGAAAATGCCGTGGCTCAGCGCTAAGTGGGCGTTATACCGGGGAGCAACCAAACACACACACACACTCGCACAAGATGTCATTAGGAACACTCTGCGGCAACACCACTCTATGAGTTGCACACAACAAGGGCGTAGGGGAAAAGGCGTTATGCGAAATATACCAGGTGAATAACGTAAACCGAAACAATTGAAAAAAACGACGCGAACAAGCGAGAGACCATATGAAAAGCGAGTGACATTTATGTGGTTACGCTGTACAGTGCAATTGCATTAAATTTCCGGGAAATTAATTTTGCAAGAACCAGACTGCATGCGAAGGTAGGGCGACCGCCCAAATGGGCCAGCGCGAGAAATGGGGGAGCATGAAAACACATAAAATGACAATTTAGCCATGCTGAAAGTCTCTCTCCTGGGGGGTGGCACAGCGAGCATCTTCACATATACTCTTATTACAAAAACAAACCCTTCGTTCCGGTTAGCGTTGTTTGCAATTTCTGGTCGTCGTTGTTGTCGCGCAAAGAAGTGCAAACAATAAAATCGTTGTAAATCACAACTTCGTTATGGCTTACGGTTCTTCGGTGCCTCATAAAATTACAGCAACTCTGGCAACAACAACAGCTGATTTCTACTTAGAAAGCCATTAAATATTTACTCAGCAAAAGAAATGACCCGAGTCGAAGTTCGAAGCTCGCCGCTGGCTAACGGTGGCGACAATGCAAGGACAGCAACCGCCACGAAAATAATAAAAACAACAACAAAGTTGCAGGGTGCACAGAGAGACTGGAGACAAATTTCTATGCAGGCTATTCAATTACAAGGTAATCACGAAGGCCAAGCCAACGACTACGACGAAAGGGAAGAAAAACGACAAAACAAAGTAAAGAACGGTTAATGAAACGAAGAAAAAATATCATACAGTTTTCTCATGAATCCCTAGGCATATTGGGATAGTCTTTTTTCAGATAGTTGTAGTGCCAAAGATAGTCGGGATGACTTCTCGACTTTTTTGAATTTAAAATATCATTTGTTAGTGCCAAGTATGGTGAATTGTTGATCGTTATATTCGATCATTCGAAGAAAAAGTGTCATACAGTGGGTATGAGAATCCCTAGGCATAGTGGGATATAAATTTAGGAAACCCTCAAAGCAAGTCTGTACGACCTTTGAGATCCATAGACATTGGTTAAGTACCCCTCGACACAATCGGAGCCGTCGAATTTCCGTATATTGTCCGATATTTGTAGTGCCAATTTCGGGGTGGGGCTGACTTCTCGACTTTTTGAGTTTAAAATTTAATAGTGCCAAATCTGGGAAATCGGTCATCGTTATATTCGTACATTTTGCATTCGACTTGGCAACTCGGTACTTTCCAGTATGACTTTACAAAAAACCCCTTTAATAACTGGTCGACCAAACCAAATCGGCGACAATCGTTATTGGTGGATTATTGGTCACATGACCGTTGGACCGTTATGTAGGCAAACATAATTTCAGTCATTTCAGCAAATACCAAAGAAACGCAAACAAATGTGAAGCGACTGCAACGATTTCATTCATTTCGGCGTATATGCCATCGAAGAGTCCCTCACGTATTTGTCGAAGCAGTTATTAAGCCGATGTGCAGTCATCAGGGGATGGCACTGGCAGTTTGGCAATGTCTCGTCGGAACTTCGTAATAGAAAAATTCCGTCAAACACACCAAATGTTCATGTTGCTGGTGCTGTCATTCAAACGCAAATGCAAAATGCACTGCTACTTTGCTCCCGCTAAGGTTCACATGCGGGTTTGTACAGTTTATATTTGCACAGTCAAAGACGAAAGAATCGCTCTGTGTATAAAGTTAGAGTTTGGCAAATCGAAGTAGGATAAAAAGTAACAAGTACAAGTTCTAGGCGGTTGGGGCCTTATCATATTCAATTATTATGTTGGGCTGTCATGTCTAACCCCGAGCGAAGGGTGGGAGAGCATCTAAGTGAAATAATAAATTACACAGTGTATGAGGAGATCGTCGTGTAGGCGTAGCAGGCAGGAAGACGCCAACAGACTGAACGAAGTTTTACTGTTTTGCTTGTAAAACTTTCCAAAAAAAAAAACTTTCTCTACAACTTTTCGGATTTTTTCGTAAATTTTAAATTTTCTTTGGATTCTTCCTTATGAACTGCCTTCATCTTAATCCAGTGTGTCTTCCGTGGGCTAACCCGGAGTGGGGTAAATGAATTAAAAAGCCTACCAACAACAACAAAACACAACAATTGTAAAGATGGAAGCGTAATCAGGAACTACCTCAGCCTCGGTCCCGGCGCGCTCACAATCGACATACCAAACGACCTGGAGAGCCAATAAAGAAAACCGCAAAATTGTTATTGACAAAGGCTGACAGTAAAAGGGGTTTTTCTGTGTTTTTCGCCCCCTTGTCGTAGCGAATGAAGTGCGTTCTGAATGTTCATCCCCGTCAACTGTTTAAGAGCTTAAGCGCCGAAACGCGTAAATTCACTTTAAAAGGATTTACGACGATGCCTTCTGTAAAGTGGTCCCCGGCAGTGAGAGTGCGTATCAGAGTCTTTGCCTGCGGTTGTATTTTATTTTCATTTCACAAAAGAAATAAATGTTAAGAACAGAACATTTCGAAGATGACGCCGAGGACGCCGCGAAACGCCCAGCACAGAGGCCCCACGCACGGGAACTGGTGTGCGGCGTGGGACGAAGAGATTTTCATAATTTATGGATTCTCACACAAAAAATGCGAACGGACGGACGGACGGAAAGCGCTTAAAGAGCCCTGACGTGCGAGAGACAGGGAAAATTCCCAGGGATGTGAAACGCACAAGATAAAGGCAAGGGACGTGGATGGGTGCGATTGGGAAAAGGCGAAAGACAGTGGAGTATGCAGCTAGAGATTGGGAAGACCTTCACAAGAGGCCCGCCTTAATGCTTAAGGAAGAGGTGAGACTGAAACCAAGTCTGAGGGATCCCTACAAAATTGGAATAAAACGAAGCCTCGTAATTCGATGGAAGCCGATGTATAAAGAGATGCACCAAAGAACTCCGATAAGCTCAAAGAGTTGTATAAGGAAACTGCTTCAGATCGTATACGAAATTCCGAATCGAATGAAAAAATGTTAATAAAGTTCAATTTGACACTTGACGACCACCCAAACGGCAGCAACACATTCAACCGAGTACGGTACTTTGAATGCGGCCTGTATCCGTAAACTCTTTTGAGACTACCAGCCGCACCATTTGTGAACATATGACAACCAAACGTCAAGCACTCCACTCCACATTCTTAATAAAGCCACATAGGCGCAGTCTTTCCACCTGAGTGGACGTTATTGGTAGCTTCTTTGCATTGGCAACAATTTTATGAGGTTTCCTTATTTCGGGTTTTTACTTTTTTATTTTTTTCACCTATCGTTCTCTGCCTGTTCACCACCACGCCCCAAGTGTCACAATCATAAATTTGGCAACTTTATTGGGATGGAGCGGAAAGCGATGCCGTGGCGTACCTTGCCGTGCGTCAACGAGAACCCAATACAAATTCTCGTGGCGAATTCCAGAGGTTGCCTTTGGGAATTCATTTTATTTCATTCATATGACGTACATGTGGGAGACACACGAAGAATATTCGGAGGCGTCGAGGATTTCGGTGAACTGGGGACGGTGGAAAAGAGGAAACTGAGCTCGCCTTCGAAAAGGCGTATCGTTTGTGCGGTTTTGCGTCGAACTTGGCAAATTATTGTTCATTTGTGTTTGCTCTGTTGGGTGTAATCATAATTAGGACTTTGTGCAGTAAGAAATTACGCCACAGCAAGGACACACGCGCAGGATACAACAGTCATTACATTTTGTCAAAGTTATTGTCGTTGTTGCTGCCTAACAACATGGCACAGCAATGAAATTATTACGCAATTCCACATTGGCCAAATGCATAATTACCAGCAATGACTGCATGAATACATGAATGAAGGAACGAACGAACTCGTGTGTTGTCCTTCACATTTAGATTGCTCCTTGTTCTGGCAGAGGGGATAATCGGCATGTTTATGGCGCGGCCAACAACAGTGTCCCCTGTTGATCTCCGCCAAGAAATTGCCCTGCATAATATTGCAATTTATGTGTTATGACAAGTGCTCTACACAAGCTTGGACGGGTTTGCCCCGCCTCTGTGCAGTCGAATGAAACGTGTCCCAATTACATGCGGTAATCCTTTGAAAATATATCAACCACGCGATTAACACAAACATAAGCCGTGACCAACCGGACCATGTTCGTTTGACGACGATTACCATAATGATAATGGCGCCAACGATGATGATGATGATGTGGCATATAAATTAAGCAAAATGCGGCCATGGACCGTGGGGACAACTTTAAGAAGTCCACTGCCTTGCGCTTATATATTAATGAGTCAGTGGGCGGACTTGTTTTGCCAAATAAACAAATTACGGTTTGAAAAACGCCGACCGGGCGGTACTCACCTCCATAACGGCAATTGGATTTGTCGGCTGGTATATTTCCGTTCGGCTCCAATCGGTCCAAGTACTCTTCGGAATTGTAGCCGTTGTATGGAACTTTGTTACCGTGATTGTGGCCGTGACCGCGATGATGGTGGTGGTGATGATGATGATGGTGATGATGCGTGTCGTCGCCATCTTCTCGGGAAATCGCTGCAAATCAAACGAAAAATATACGGTAAAATAATGTATGCGAAATTTGTGCACCAGAAAATGACACTCAAACAACAACCCTAAAAGTATGCAAAATTGCGTTGCCGGCTTTGACGGGGTATAACGGGAAACATGAAAATCAACTCTGCCACGATAAAGCTTAGCGTGAAACCCTGTTTTGGGAGTTTTGTTGTTGTGTGTCACTTAATATTGCGTCATCAACGTGTTGAAAAGCCCCAACCGCCTGCCCACTTCAATGAATCGACTTTTTTGTGTTTTCCCTGACAGCCACGGGCATTAACATGAAAACACAATTCAATTCAATTGAGTGGTGGATGACATGGCGCAAAGGAACTGCGTGAAGGTGGGAGCATTTTAGTACGACACCGAGCCACGCGGAAAGTAAACACCGTCCAAAGGATAGCGAGACTGCACAGGGTGAGGGGTACTCCAAAAACCTTTCGTATTTTTTTTTTTTTACTTTCATACAAAGCCCAGAGCAAATAGTTGAAAACCATTAGGCACAGAGACCCGACTTTAAAGCGCAGGGATGTGGAGCGACGAAACAAGGATAACGTCATGGGAGTAAACACAAAAACCTTTAAACTCAAAATGAAACGAAAAAAAACAAACAAAAATCTGAAAGAGCAAAGTTTTGATTTGTTTTTCTGGTTTTTTGCCATTAGACAACAACGACGATGACGATCATCAATTTAGTGGGGAAATTTTTAAAATTCTTTCGTCAAAGTGGCTTAGGGATTTGATGGAGCCACCCGTGCAGTAGGGTTGAAACGCTTCCCGGTTCGGTTGGGTGTTTCTTTTGTGCTTTGTTTCGCTAAACATTTGTTTCCCGTCTTTGGCAATTTGTAAGCGATAAACGCGGCGATGAAGCGCAGCCAAACAGCAAAAGCCATTTGCGGCTTTTGCAGCAGCGGCTTCAGCTCGAACCGGTTCGTTTGTTCCGTTTATGTGCTCCCTCGCGCTATAGCACTTTACGCGTAGTGGAGCACCAGCAGGACGCGCCACAAAAAACGGAAAGCCACAACGGCAACCGCAAGCACTTTATTCGGTCTCTTGCATATTCATCGAGCACACAAACACACACACATTAACGAAAATTATTAGCTCCTCGCAGGGTGTGGGATGCAAGACAAATTACATAAGCGGCTTTCTGTGTACCCTCAAACACATACAGTACGATTAATTAACAAAATTGCCTGGACAAGGGAGGAATGCCATGGCATGGCATGCGATGCTTGTTGTTGTTGTTGTTTGAAAAGCAGCGAAAGACTCCCGTCCAAATATTGTTCAAACAAATTGGCAAATTTATGTGCTTATTCCATCAAAGAAAGAAATCCTCCCTTAGCACGCCCCAAAATCATGGCGCACTTAAATAAAAGATGGTTTCCCATATGTGTTGCGAGGGCGGTTGTTTGCCTACGCGGTAATCAATAAAATATGTTTTTTCCTGATTTTATGCCGCCTCCACAGCGAACATCATTTGCCGATTCATCATGAAGCATTAGGAATGCAAAACGAACGCCGGGGGAAGTCAATAAGGAATGTTCAACGGACAAGGGAGCCAAAAAGCGTAGCTAATGTTGGAAATACAAGAAAACAAAGAGGGGTAATATAGAAACATAACTTTTTTAACTGTTATACACTCACACGATTGTGGTATACAAACTGATATATCCAAAATGATATGGAGTCTGTGCGGAACATAGTTCAATTACAAATTTTATAAAAAGGTGTTATACACTCTGTTATACAAACTGTTATACTGAGTAACATGTGTTCTACAAACACGTAAACATTCCACAATAACGTTTGAAACGTGTAATATAAACACAAACTGTTATATTGTATACTAAAAAATACCTGAAAACGTTAAATACCCGGTGTCGTTTCATTCAGAGAAAACGACACCTGCCCTTAACGATATGACCACACTTCAAGTTGTAGGGACAGTGTAAACAGAAGTCTGAAAACCGATAAAATCCAGTGGATGTCAAAGGTGCTTAGCTCCTCCTAATTAGCATGCCAAATCACTAAGTACGCATGGCGTCAAGATATCCAAAAGTCATGCGATACTTCCTACTAATTAAAATAATTAGATGAGTGCACACAAAACGGACCGGACGCCCAGCCAATCCAATCAGGCGCAAACAAAAAGTTTGACGTTTCGAAACTAACAGCAGAGTACACACTCTTGTTTGGCAGCAAACCCAACCTCCCAGTAGTTTGTCTATTATTAATAGGACCTTCTCAGGCTACACTTTTCTTTTTCTATTCATCCATTGTTCTTGGTGTTTTGCTGGGTAATGGTACCCTAGAGAGGGCACCTCCGCCAAGAAGCAAGACCCCGCATATACCTCTCATCAATTTAAATATCTAAGCGATAATGGGGAAAGCGAAGAAAGGCTCGAGAAAGTGAAATATCTCAAGAACAGGGGTTTCAAGTGAAAAGGGGTGGGCAACACACACCCAGGCACAACAAATTGTCGTCATTTCAGGAAGAGCGAATGGACGGCCCTTTCAAAGGGTCGCTCATAACTGGATTTCCTGTAACGAGGTGGGCAACTTTTATTTAGCTGACAGCAAATGTAACACCCAAAAAAAAAAGGCCTCAAAAAACAAATTGTTCGTATTTGAATTTTCAATAAATTATTTACAGCCCACACATGAACGGGCGACTTCGGCAGTTTGCACAGTTTTTGTAGAACATCACCGCCACGCCACCATTACCGTCCGCAGGATGTGTGCAGGAAATTCGATTATGTGGGCGGAATGCGGCCGAGGAACGAAAAATTGATTTTCATACATGGCAAAACCTTTGCGCGGACAACGGATATGAATTCATAAATCGAAATTGATCACATAAAAAATGGCTACATGACTTTTGGGACCTTTTTATGGGATGCCCCACCAAAAAGGAGCAGGCAAAATACGAAATTAAAATGCAAAATACAAAAATTTAATGTGACTTCTATGCATGAAATACATAATTCATTGCAATAAATTCATTAAAGAGCGCATTATTTGGCTGGGATTTCCGATGAAAATTTCTCTGAGTGCACTCGAGCTTTGTATAATTGAATTCTGGCATGATAGAGATCACAGATTCGATTGTAATAAACTCCGGATTTCGTACGAATCCCAGGGTGAGTGACTCCGAGTTTGAGTTTAATTAATGGCCCACACTGGCAAATGATTTACCATGGCAATCGGCCTTCCAGTGTCATGGAGTTTCACCGAGGCGACGACAGCCCCGGCGCATGCAGCTGAAACTGTCATCGCAGTGAACAAGTCAAAGTCCCGGGGCGACGAAAAGTTACGCCCGAGCGCCACAAAAGCGGGGGGGGGACGAGCAACTTTGCTAACAATTTAATTGAAATTATTATAGCATAATTATGGCAAGCAATGACGAGCATCCACCGTTTGTGACAGATGCCGTACGCAAAGAACAAAATGAACTGCGAATTGCTAAAACGATTGTAATTATGGCGTTGGATAACGGAGCGGAACGAGACGAAGTGGCATCAAAGTGAAATTCACTCGTAATTGACAAACAGACAACGTACAAATGCACATTAGCAGCAAGTTAGGCAGCCTCGTCGGTTTGCGAATTCATAATGAGATAATCGAGTGCCCTTGCCAGTGCGCATTTTTGAAGACGCCACGACGCCAGACACTCGCCGGAGACGTACAGTAAATTGCACTTGAAATGTCCTCGAGTGAGTTTGCATGGCGGTGGGCGCGGTGCTGGCAAGTGTCAATATTTGCTCCCTTAAATGCAGCATTTAATTAACAAAACGGGAAGAGTCATCTGCTGCACGAAAGCGCCCTCTCAAGTGCGTGAACATCAACAACAACAATACCCATGGGCATCTTCAATATAAGAATGTGTGTGAGCGGCTCTCAGGGGGTCTTTGTTGGCGAAGCCAAAGGAAAATTCAATTTGAAAGGTGAAGGCGCCCATCGGACCCCTTAGAAAACAATTTGTGCATAGTAATTATCAATTTTCATTGTTGCGACGAGAGCAGAGCCCGGCTGCCGGCATGTCGATAAGTGCACTTTGACGGCTTAAGTTTGTAAATACAGATCGTCGGATAACACAAACAAGCAAGAATGGCACCGACATGGGAACGCAACAACCAGCCAGCCAGCCAGCCAGCCAGACTAGTTGAGAGTTAACAAATAGACGACAATTTCGGGGGAAATTAGTAAAGTTTTGCCAGCCATACCAGTCAGCCAAGCGGAGTTTGAAGAAGTTTTTCAGCAGTTTCTAAAATGAAAACACCAGCTCTTCACTCTCGGTCACCGTTTTCATCTTGGTAATGACGCGTACACTCCGAGTACGCCCGCAAGTATGCACTGAATTTTGCATGCCAGTGCATCACTGGTGCTTCACTTTATATTTCGAAGTCAACGAATTTAACCTACTCGAAAGGGGCTTTCTCCCGGCTCCCACTTCACGCGGAGATGCGAGTCAAGCAGGTGTGCTGGAGAATCCAGACGACGACGACGACGTGATAGTATATGGCTGGCCACACCGAAGCACATACATGCGAGTACAGTGCAGACCATCCCGGACATACCAACGCAAGGGGACAATGCAAACAATGCACCGGACTGTAAACGGTGATGCCGTCATGCCTGAGGGGCGTTGGCATGCATGTAGGCAGCGTCACGCTATCATTATTTGCCACACAACCAGACATCGTCAAGCAACAAGAACAACATCGAAATAGCCCCGAGCAAGCAGCACAGACACAATAAGTGAAGTAAAGTGTGGTGTGCTCCATATCCTTGCGAAGGTACATATATCCTTCTTTTTTTGGAAGGGATAATGTATATACAAATTAACTTGCCAGGCGAAGAGATTTATTGATTGTACTGGGCGGAATGGGGCGGCAATGAAACAGTGGGCCTTTAACAATGAAAAACATGTGCCATATGAAGGAGCAAATTGGAAATTGAAAAAACTGTGAAGCAAAGTGGCAAAGGAACATTGAGGAATTAGACGAATTAGTACTGGAACACAATGTCTGAATCGCGATGAATTCCATAAACCATCATTTCAGTTGGTATTAAGAGAAGTGTAAAGCAGATCAGAATCGATTGGAACGAAGTGGAATTGAAACACAATGCCTGCAACTTATTGAACTCTATAAGCCAGCATTTTAATTGGTCTAGAGCCAAGTTTAAAGCAGATCGAAATCGATTGAAACGAAATGGAATTGGAACACGGTTTTTTTTCAACTTTAATCAGGCAATGAAATCTTCTCAATTTAATATGCAAACCAACATAATTTCCTAAGTGCAACTCAGTGAAATTGATACAGCCCCAATAATTGGACAACAAAACAAACTACGGTGTTGTTCTACACTCGTAATTGATATCACAAATTTCGCAATGAGCAACTTTCCATCTCTTTGACTTCTGCTCCAAGAGCCCCCAACTCATGGGATACCATAATCGTCATTATCAACAATTCCCAACTACAAGAGTGACACAAGGCAAAAAGGCCAAAAGCTTGTCAAAAACTGTGACAGCACTCACCGACCTTGCGTTATCCAGCCTTATGTTGCATAATTTTCCTGCTGAAATAAAGCATTGAAGTTGTTTCGGCTGGCAGGTATGTACGTGTCGCCGATGTAAGCTGCTGAGTCGATGGTTTCCGACTGCTGCATGGGATTGTGGCGTATGCCGTGTGTTTGGGTTGTTTGGTGGGCGGCGGTGAGTTGGAGCGCGCGCGGCCAAAAACCAGAAAGGAATTATTTGTAATTTACATAAGAGCCGCAGCATGTCGAGGGGTTTCTGAAGTGACAGCGTTGCGTTGCGCCGCGGCGTTGCAAGGGGGAGAGCACGAAGCGTGGGTTGTGCGACAACCAGCGACAGTCGAATATACCGGATTTCACATTCTCATAATAATAATAAAAGTAATGCACTCATATTTATGCAAATTTCCTGTGAACGAACCCAAACAACAACTTTAGACATCTTCAGCAAGTTTTTTCTACCGCACCTCTTCACGTTCTACTCATGCTTCTTTCATTCTACCTGACAGAAGGAGAATTGCGTATTTTTGCAAAATTTTTGCACGATTTCCAGAAATTCCATTGAATTAATGTTGACACCTCAAAGTATGCAAAGATTTCGTACGCTTGAGTATTTAAAGCTTACAAAGAGTGTGTTTTGTACGCGATACACTGGGCAACAATAAGGAACTGAAGAAATCGTAAGTAGTGGCGTATGCAGAGCATTCACGCAAAAACACTGCATACTTTAGGGTGTACTTTGTACACTATAGCCATCGCTTACAGTAAGTCACCCCATGGGATTTAAAACAATTTGTCAACAACAACAACGGAAATACTGAAACTGTAAATCACGACTGTTGGCATTGAATACACACACACGACATCCACAAAAAATTGAAAGGAAATTCCATTTAACCCTTGCCTTTCGTTTCCACAACATTTACGCTAGGAATTAAATCAAAGTGGTCTGCCGTCTGATGGGCCACTGCACGAGTGATTCCCTCTTGAAATGTCAAATTACGACCCGTCGAGATCAAAAACGACGTCTACAAAATCAAACAAAACCAAATCATTTTTTCTGCCTTTTGTTGTTGTGTTTTTTTTTTTTCGTATTGCCTGGGTCGATTCTCGGTCCCTTCAACAAGCGATATCCTCTGACTGCCTCGAATTACGAATGTGTTTCATGTGATGCGGCGAACCCCAGAGCAGGCAGCAACCCGGGCAACAACAACACAAGAAATCTCCAAGCCTGAACGGTAATTGAAACATTAACTCATCGCCCGAGAAGAAAAAATTTAAATTCATTACGAAGACAAAGCACACACACGCTCAACGCCGCAAGGGTGCCATCTTGCGAACCCCCCCACTTATTGGCGCGTACGCGGCATTGAGGAAATGAAACGCTTATGCAAATTAGTTGACTGACAGGGGACAAAGGCACTGATTTCCTTGACAGGGGCGGGGGAGGTTCCTTGAAACAAAAAATACCACTCAGAATAAGAGGGCGAGTCGAAAGGTATTGATTCGGCAGAAGGGACTCTCTCAAGACGTTCGAAGGCATGCGACTCGGTAAACACTTTGGTTAGGTCAAGCGTGCAATATGAGTTGCGGCCGCGCATGCGAGTTCCATCAATCACAACTTGTACAACGTCCAATGAAACTGGTTTCACCCGGGTCCTCCGGTGGTTTTTCGCCTCACCCAGCAGTGCAGTGCGGACACGTGCCGTTCAATGTAACAAACGCGAGAACGCGCCCCGGGGATGTTTTGAGTGCGTTCCATTATTTCGACCATGCCGAAACGATTGAATGAAACGGTGTGATAGTGCATGCCGACGGCAGCGCCAACAATCGAACATTGAGGGATGCTGCAACAGTAGCACCAGCACAAGGGATGCGAATGTAACAAGGGTGGCAAAAATGTTGTTGTTTCTGACGGTAAATTCATTACGGAAGCCCAAAATACAATATCAACCTAGAAATTCTACAAGCGACGCACTCATCATCGCGGCCATTAATCAGACCGCCCGCTGATGCCCGCCTTCAGTGCGGACCACCCTTATAATCTGCTTTGAAAGCATTAAAAAGTTAAATACATTTTGAAGCAAATGCAAAACACAACAAAACTCAATATGCCCAACATTGATGTTAGATAGCTATCCCTCTCTCTCGGTCTTTGATATCTGCTGAAAGCATGCAAGGAAACTGGTTTTCGGGTTTCTGCGGCCTGCTTCTTTGCGACTTTTTATGGCTACCTGCGTCACCAACGCCGGCGGCTAGACGAAAATCTCAGCGTCAACAACAACAACGCCAACAAGTACCCCGCTCGTTGTATAAGCATGTGTAAGTGGTTTTGCCATCATGTCATGATTGATGATTCGTCAACGGTCGTCATCGGGAATGGCCATTTCAAGTGATTCTCAAGCAACATGAACACTATATGAAAAGCTAAAAAGCTGGAAGGTCAATAGCTAAGACTTTGCAAATACGGATTTGAAACTTTCAATCGCTTTAAGTTTATACCTTAGTGGGTGGAATAAAACGAGACAGAACGAGGAAGTATGAGTTACAACTAAAAGTATGCAGTGTTTGTGGATTTTGCATGTTCTGAAGAATCTCAGGACAGATATAGGGCATTTCGTTTAAATTGTTATATAATGATGTAAAATTCATATAAATTCAAGGAAATTCTAAAATCTTTACAACTTTTTGAAATTAATTTTTGTGTCCCACTTGAAGGATGTGAGACATCTCTTTTAAATTCTTATATATGAATCTTAATTTCAAAGAAATTTATAGAAATTACCTAATATATATTTTCTATAAAGTAACTTTCTGAATAGCTGGAAATTTCAAAGATGTTTTTCTCAAATTATCACAATTTCCCAAGGAACCAAAGAGAAACGAAAACTCATTTTCACCGAATTGACCAAAACAAAAAAAGAGGGGAAGAACTAATCCAAATAATCCTTGTTATTATTATGTACAATAGCCCAATGGACATGAAATATCACGTAATTGAATTGCATTGCATTGCAATAAGGATAAAGTTTCGTATTCCCTACCACACGCCAATTTCTTGGATTTCTTGCTTGGTTATAATTTGAACTCTTTGCGAGTTGCCTCCCCGTCCACTCATAGAAAATATACAGCGTCTCAACATTATGGATATTAAAAGGGATATAGCAACTGACAACAAGATACACACACAAATAATAAGGAGATAAGCCAACAAAGACGAAAATCAAAAAGCAACGAACAGTACAATAAATTTTATGATATTTTTCAAAAACCGGAAACAAGTGGCTGATTGCGATTTTGTGGGTCGTTCGTGCGGGTAACGAAGCATTCCTAATGGGCACGATGAACACACAATAAAAGCCAAAAGGCGACAATCTCTAGCGAGTATTTATAATGGTTCCATTCGAAAATTGTCGATTTCATAACTTTGAGAAGTACCGAATTTGTGGGGAATTGACCAATATGGAGAACACTTTTTGGCACTTCATTTATTGGGTTTCAAAGGGAATATAGTTTCATTGGAGAACCTTTCGACCGAAATACACTTTAATCTTCAACTCTACTATATTCAGTATTATGAGACATATTTCATTATTCTCAGAAATAGTTCAAGAATACTATAACTTCTGAGGATATGTCCTATATAGAGAGCCCTATTTGGCACTATATTTATTATGTTCCAAAGGGAATATTACAGAAACTTTCATTGAGCAGCTTTTCGACCAAACTTCACTACATTCTTCAATTCTATTCAGTATTATGAGACATATTTCATTATTCTCAGTAATACTTATGAGCTCAACAATACTCCAAATTATGTTGTTCGGCTGAAACATTTTAAAACTGAGGAAACAAATTTAAGAAATTGCGTCTTAGAAAAGTGATAAACTCAAATTCAAATGAAAGTCTAAAATCCCCATTGTCAACCAAAAAAAAAAAAAATATGATTTTTTTTGTTGCCCTTGTTTGTTTGGTGCGCTCGAGTGAGGTTGATGAAAAAGGAGGTAAATTTGCAACGAAAATGAATTCTCATTTTGTTCTCGATGTTCTAGGGACATGAATAACAAATTGTGTGTTCAGCCAAGGAATTCTAATGTCTTTTCATTTTGGTAACTTTTTATTGTTGTTGTTTCTTTTCATAATTTCTCAATTGCATTGTGAGGGAGTAAAGAAATGTGCGAAGACGTCTTAAAATGTACATCTTTGGTATGCGTTTTTGTTAATTTTCCACAATTCTACAATTTCGCCTCAAACCAAACAAAACCCACCGAGAAGAACAATAAAAGTGTTTAAGCACAAACAATGGCCACCGCAGACGTCCCGCTACAGCACACGGCCATGCCCCCATGTTTGGCAGAGTAGACGACACGTTAATGACAATGGCAATGCTCAACACATGGCAAATAGAGCCGTGGCGGCGTTCAGCATTTCGCCGGACCGACACACGATTCCCCATATCGAACAGCTTTCTCTTTCGTGCGCTGGTTGGTTTGTGCGCTCGTGTGGCAAGCGTGAAATGCTTGTTGTTGACATTAAAATCCGCGTAAATGTCAGGTTGCAAATTAATTTTCACCCCACCCAAACAAAAGAACTGCAGAGCCGCATGTAGGGAATGCAATGTGGGACCCTCCACAAAAACGAAAGGCGAGACTTTTTGTAAAGCTGCAGCGTGGTGGCATCGCATGGCATGGAGACAAAAGACTGCGACGAGTAGGCTGGCCACTTGAGCCGAGAAAATGAGTGACACCCGTCACAGCAGCCCGGAAAAAGAGGACAAGTTCATGAGCACCACTCGAGAAACGGAACAGCTTTAGGGGGGCGCCTTCTGTGACAAAACTCTTCAAGCGTTATGCCGAGCATTCACTTCAGGTACAGGTTGAACAATATGGAGGCTTCGGGAAGGTTCTGCTCCCATCGTTGTGAAACGATTTCTTGAAAAGACCGATATGGGCCTTAAAGTCTTTGCTCTCTTCGATCGACCCCGCGATTGTCGTCTAGAGTCTACTGCCTTGATTTGCATGCCTATCAGGTGGTACCACAATACGTTATGCAGGGCCATGGTGACAAAACACCCGACAGCCAGTTGATTGACATCGGTAAAAGTTCGTCAGGGTATCGCATGGACTTCTTGATGAATTCCGCCAAGCGAAATTCGCCAGCAAATCAAATTAAAGCAAATCAAACCGAATTGAATCACGCAGCAAGTCAATGCCGTTTGGACTGAGAGATCTGCGAATCAGCGTGAAATATTTGCTATGCGGTGAGCATATTGCAAACCGCGACGCATCATGCACCGCATAAGCAAGCAGTTCCAGCACGGAGGCGAGAGGAAATGGAAATTGAAACTAAAATTACCATTCCCCAGCGAAATAAAGAACCTAACATTATGAAGGACAAGTCTTTATTGCGGGCCACGAAAAAAATTCGCGCACACATATATAAGGCTAATAAAAAATTTCATTAAAAATGTTTACACAAAAAACCAAGCTGAACCGGGGCCGGACCGGGCACTTCAGCAAAAACAAACGCCCATTTAAAAAGCCCTGTCCCCATACAAATCAGCCGAAAACAAAGTGGACGGCATTCTCAGTACAGCTGCTTGCCTTGAAGTCGAGTTGAGTTTCAATTGGAGTTCGGAGTTGGAGTCGGAGTTGACTTGAGTGAAGTGAAGTGGTACCGTTGAATTGCTTGGGCAACGGTGCATGCAAATTATTGCGTTTCCTATTGTTGTGGCATGAAATCGAGCTCACTCTGCCCCCTCCCCCCCCTTCCAGCGACCAACGCCACGTGGTGGGCCATTTCATTTTCGTGCCGTTATTACTGTGATGGCTCGCTCTTTCTGCTCTCAAGTGGGGTTGCCAGCAGCCTCCATGTAAATCCTATTAAATTTTCATTTTAATTGTCTTGCACATTGAAGGAGCACAGCAGCGGCTTTTGCTTTTAGGAAATTGTTTGCAAGAATTTCTAAANACAGCGGCTTTTCCTTTTAGGAAATTGTTTGCAAGAATTTCTAAATCTGCGAGCATTCCCGTTTTTGTCGAATTTTTTTCTTGCGAAATCCGCACGTTGGCCGTGGCCCGTACAGCACTTTGACATTTCAATACCATATTCAAAGCACGTTCTCGCCACAATAACAACTAAACGGCAGAAGAAGAACAGCTTAAATTTCGGTGGGATGTTTGGGGGAGGGACAACAACAAAACCAAAACGTTCAAACCAGCTCGTACCCCTTGCGATGCCCATAAGTCCCGCATGAGGCAGTGCTCGCCACTGTAAGTACGAAAAAGTTGCCTTCACTTCACAAACGAATTTGTTCTGAAATGTTCTTATTGTTGTTATAGTTTTTTATTTGATTTTCTTTTTCGCCGCGCATGTGTGTGTTAAATGAGAGTTTACACACTTGCCACCAGTGAGCGACCGCCACCACCTTGTTAATGTGAACAATTCGGTTTGATGTTGCTGCCGCCGGACCGCTGGCCGAAGCGAAACGTGTCCGCACTACTTAAAAAGTAATTTACCCAAAATAAGCGCACACCAACAAGCTGGCCACCGCCATGAAGAACTTTCCCGCAGTGTACCCGGCAAATAGCATTATGTACAATGTAAGACGAAAAGCACAGCACAACGCAACAATGGTGATAACTTTTCTTATCGCCACCGCAACG
Source organism: Themira minor (assembly GCA_001014575.1). Classification (NCBI taxonomy): domain Eukaryota; kingdom Metazoa; phylum Arthropoda; class Insecta; order Diptera; family Sepsidae; genus Themira; species Themira minor. The sequence continues at coordinate 58,489 of JXPZ01020239.1, forward strand.
ACAACACCACGCCAATCGACCGTACAGTCACAATTCATAGGCCTGCTTGGAGGTTATCACTACGGAGTGCCCCGGCCAGCACCATCAATAACAACAACAACTAGAGCTCTAACGATAATACAGTGTCGCCGAATGTGGCCACCGTGTGCATCACACAAACTTGTGGGGAGTGGGAGGGCCGTCCTTTATGGCCGCGCTGATAAGTTCGTGTTTGACAAGTACAACGAAGCCCTGCTCGGGCATGCCATTAAACGGTCATTGATTCGGCACGGCAGAGCAGCGCCGCGGTGATAATGTGTGAATCATCTTGGCACGCCGGCCTAAGATCACCGCAACCCCCCTGGGCCCATGCATAATACAGAGTGGAGTGTACCGAAATGCTCGATCTCTCGCGTCTAAGTGGGGTCACAATGAGGGAATGCTTGCAGGATGCTGCACAGCAGTCGAGCGTTGGCGCAGGAAGTCATCATGAGGATGCTCATGAAAGGCACGTTGAAGCGAAAAGGCACCACCTCGGTGGAGTGGCGATAAAGCTAAGGGAAACCCGTTGGTCTCACATATAAAATGAAAATAGTGGTTTACATTATTGATAGCACAGACTGAGTGAGTGGGGGAGGCGTCGTTCCATTGAGACACATTCAATGTGTGCATGTTAGGTTAATGCGAGTCATATGGAGTTCACATTTAAATCTCTCTAAATTCAACAGCGAAAACATTGCGAGTTGGCAAGTTGCAGGGCACCCCCAGAGTGCATGCCACATCGTCGTCACTGAGGGCGAACATGCTTGGGGAGTTTCCAAAATCAATTGAACGTCATTACGAAACGTAGGACGGATTCTGTTGAAGCAGAGAGGGTGGCAAGGGGAGTCTTTAAAGGAAGTGTGCAGTGGGGGAAGGTGTATTAAATGCGGAGTTTTGGAAAACCCCACTTGTTTCTTATCGCGGTGCTCCCCCTTTTACAACCTCGTGTGCTTTCTCGCCACCCCACTAGCATTTCTTCGGCACGTCTCCGGCACACAGTTTGTCATCGAAATTTATAGCACACCCATCAATTACGGGCCCTACCAAATTCGGGCACACCACTCAAGAGCCTCCCACGACTTTACCTTTGCCGTCTGAAAAACCGTAGGTAGGCGCGCTGGCCGCTCACTGTATATCGAGTATTACCCAAAACAAAAACGACAACAAGAGCCGATAAAACTTGGTCAAAAAACAGTACACACGACTTTAATAGAGATATCATTTACAACAGACCAACGGCTCCAACGAAGCACGACCGACCAGCCGACCAATCAACGCAACCGATCGCAATGTAATTTATAAGCGACAGCGACGAATGAACTTTTGTCCGCAGCCAGCCCAGACGAACGGACGGACCAGCACTGGCATGCAGTAAGGCCGGTCGAACGGCTTTTGCCCATTGCCGCGGATCAGCTGTTTCACAACATTGGGGGAGCTGGTTCGGAATTTATTCAAATCTTTTGTACGACTTCAGTGCATGGCCCATAATAAAAAGCCAAATTTACTGTATCGGTTTTCTGGTGTGCTGACAAAATATTAACAGCCCATCGAAATGACAATACAACGGAACGAAAATAATGACAAAGTTAATTGCAATTTATTGGTGTCAACGCTTCGCTGAGCGCGACCTCCCCTCCGCAAAGCACAAAGTTTGCAAATTTTTTCAAATATAAACTTCGGGGAATACTCACTCAATCTGCCGAAACTGTAGGATAGCCTCTTCTTGAGCTTCTGCAATGTGCCACTCTTTTTTTCGCGCATTGTCACGCCTGAAATGGTTAAAATCGAAATTATANTTTCGCGCATTGTCACGCCTGAAATGGTTAAAATCGAAATTATAATTAGTGGAAAAATGTTTATATCAATATTGAAATTTTTTATTTTATTAAATTTTTTTTTTCAGATTTTATATTTCCATTTTTGTAATTAAAAATATTAAAAACATTTTTAATTTTTAAAGATTTGTTTTATTAAATTTGGTTAATTTTTTGTTTTAGTTGTTAACATATTTTTTTTATAATTTGTAATTTTTCAAAATTTCTCAAATCAATTTTATGTTTTTGAAAATTCAAAAAATAAATACAAAATATTTTGTTATTCATTTGTAATTAATT
>JXPZ01020282.1:757-11381 GCA_001014575.1 Themira minor
CCCAGTGATGGACGAGAGTGGATGTGTGTCGTGTTGGTCTGTTGATGATCGGAGTTTGGTTCCAATTGCAAGGTGGGTATCAGAGAACTGCAAACTTCATGTTTTTCTTGATTTGCTCATACGGCAAAATTTTTACTCAGTTCAACTCACTTATCGAAAGACAGCATTGAACAAAAATCAACTCATGCTTTTGAACACATGAACAAAAATCACATCACACGAATTCACTGTTGAGTAAAAATCCCTTCACGTACGTGAACATTTCTGCCTTGGTGATTATAATCATGCTCATGTTCAAACCAATCATATCGCGATTTTCTTCATTCTCTTGAAAAGTGAACAACAATCAGCTCATGCTGTTGAACATATGAACAAAAATCACTTCACGTAGCAGTGAACAAAAATCAGCTCATGCTTTTGAACACATGAACAACAATCAGCTCATGCTGTTGAACATATGAATAAAAATCACGTCGCACGAATTCACTTTTGAGTAGAAATCACGTACAAACTTTGTACATGTTTGTGCATGTCTGATCACAATACAGAATATTTCGGGCCTTGGTTCTTTCTGATAAGAAATGATGAAGTTAGTTAGTGATCGGAACTGCAGTAAAGAACACACATAGTTTTCAATTATCAAAAATCGTATTATCATTATGGATAAAAAAATTATTATTGAAAAATAAACGCAAATACCTACACCTTGGTCCCCCGACATAAGGGAAAAAGTTTTATATGGAATATTTTAAGCGAAATTTTGAAGGAGGATGGATCTGTATTAATTGGTTTCTTGTACTGCCGGTCGTGCAATAATATTTTAAAATATTCAAATAAACAGTCATCTAATTTAAACAGACATAAATGCTGCAAAGCTCTAAAAGAGACCAACATTTTAAAAACTGTAACAGAAGAAGATAAGAAAGCTACCATAGACGCTTGCGTATCATGGGTTACAGAAGATTGCCAACCATTTTCAGCAATCAACGGAGTTGGATTCAGAAAGCAGCCAAAATTTTTTTTAAACATCGGAGCAAAAAATGGAGAAGACGTCGTTGTGGCAGACATGCTCCCTGATGCAACAACGTTGTCACGAACAACGCAAAAGATCGCGGACGAAAAACGCAATAAAATTAAAGATGAGTTAGGTATCATTGTGCATAATGGTGGAGCCACTGCCACAGTAGATTTGTGGACTGACAATTATGAACACAGGAATTTTTTAGGAGTGACTATCCATTTTGAGAAAAATTTAAAACTTTATGATTTAATTTTGGGCCTGAAATCGATGGATTTCCAGAGATCAACGGCAACAAATATTTCGATGAAACTAAACATCAGCTGCATCAGCTGCAAACATCATTAATAAATCATTGCCCCACAAGATGGAATTCCAGTTATGCAATGTTTAAGTCCATTGTTGATAATTGGTTCAACATTAACGAAATTTTAAAGGACAAACATTAGAGCCAAAGACACTTACATATCAACATAACTACGCTTCAACAACTAGTGCACTTAAGCAGCGATTTTGAAGCCATTTTTAAAAAATTACAAGTGTGCAGTTCCCCATCGCTTTGCTACGTCGTACCGTCCATAAACAAAATGCGGTATTTATGCAAGCCACAACCCGCAGATGTGTCTTCCATTTTGGCATTAAAGGAAGAAATTGTGAAAAACGTTGACAAAATTTGGGTTCAAAATATCAGTCTGTGGCATAAAGCAGCTTTTTTTTATTTCTACCTGCCGTAAACATGCAGATGAGTGATAATACCGAAATTAAACAATTTCGTATAGAAAAACTTAAATCCATATCTTCCGTTACGGCAAGTCCCTCTACACTACATTTCGGAAATGGGGTGTCAATTTTCATTTGAAAGTGGTTCCATTGAATCGCTAAACACGTCACAAAAAGGATGTTAATTATTTTTCCCCGGAACTTGTTAAAACGTCTATACCAAATATATTAAAAACACCCTTAGATGAATTAGAAAGCTACTGCAAAGAAAATGTCGAAATTAGTGAAGATTTTAATGTATTAAAATGGTGGAAATGTAAAGAACATAAATATCCATCACTATCAAAATTAGCTTTTCAAATTCATTCAATTCCGGCCAGTAGTGCAGCAGCAGAACGCGCGTTTTCTTCATACAGAAAGAACCAACGCCCGAAATATTCTGTATTGTGATCACTGATCAGACGCTGATTTTTGTTCACTTTTGAAGAGAATGAAGGAATACGCGATATGATCGGTTTGAACATGAGCATGATTATATTCACCAAGGCAGAAATGATCACGTACGTGAAGTGATTTTTATTCATTTATTATTTGTTTTTTGATCAGTGAGTTGAACTGAGTAAAAATTTTGCCATATAAGCAAATCAGTGAATATAATCACTTTTGAAGAGAATGAAGAAATACGCGATATGATCGGTTTGAACATGAGCATGATTATAATCACCAAGGCAGAAATGTTCACGTACGTGAAGGGATTTTTACTCAACAGTGAATTCGTGCACGTTCGCAAGTTTGATCTGTTGAGCCGAATGGCATGAATATTCAGCTGTTTTGGCGTATGAAGAAGGAGTACCTTCCCAGCTTGTAGCTGGGGATGACGTTGGAGTCATCGCAGGACGTTCGCGGTTCTTTCTTTTTCCTTCCTTGACCAGGTGGTCAGCTAATTAAAGCTTGAAGTCGTAGAGTCGCATGTATAGATCTGGCTTACGACGCCATAGAATCCATTAACACAAAACGCATATGTCAATAATGTGAAAAATTTTTTTTATACCATTTTCTTTAAAGTTCGCAAGAACGCAATTGATTTCTTTAAAGTTCCATACATAATACTTTTCAGCAATAAAAGTGTTTAGTAGAGCAAATTAAGTTTGAAATTCAGCAAAATTAACTTTCGTTCATCTGCTTGAGACGCATGCACAAAACTGATTGAAACTTGAGATAAGGCAACACAAAAAAGCTATGAACATCGAATTTCAACAGAGAATAGTTCAAAGAAAATAACTGATAACAAACGGTAAACGTATGTACCGTATGTATGCGGTAGTGGGTTAAAACGAAAGAAAGGGGATCATGTCGTATGTGGGGATACGTAGCGTTGACTACGTTGACTATCAACAAGATATGCACAGTAATAGGAAAACAGAAAGTATGTTCTAAAATTGTGAAATTCGTATGCAGTCTATTCACTTTGCAATTACTCAATCCTAAATTTAAGGTTTGTTTCGTCACACGACTGTCTTAGATAACCAGTCCGTGAAAAAACGCTGTTCACCAACTGGTTGAACTGTGCGCTTCTTCATGTCATCTACGAAAACTTTCCCATCTGTTTCAACTATATTTAAATACATGACATGGTTTTACGCCAGAAGAGGCCTCTAACATAAATAAATAAAAAATAAATAAATACTGCTTACGTCCCAGCCAACAATATTGTTCAATCTTTACAGAGGACCTATTCTCATTGGCAGGGTAGGTCGATTTTACACTGTCAGTGAATCACTATGTTACCGACCGCCGATCTCATCCTTTATGGACAATAATAACAATTATTTGGTCAAGGCGATTTAATATTCCACGGAATTTAAACATCTGTAATTTGTGCCTCATCTCTGAACAAACTTTAAAATTTGATGGACATTTGGTATGGTGGTATAATTGATCGAAAATTTCTGGGCGCCATAAGCGGACTCAAGCAAACAAGCAAAAATAAAAAATATTATGTTAAAAACAAAGCATTAAATTGCGAAGTAAATTCCAATATTATGAATGCTTAGAAAATGAAATGAAAAATCGAATGTTTTAATATTGAAAACTTTTGATCTAATTTCCTCCTATGTGGCTGATATTAAAGCTATATAAAGATATTAAGCTAACATTTTCCCCACAAATTTTTATCAGAAACACACGTATTTGCATTAATAGCAACATGCGTACATACACACATATGGCTATGTATCGAAGTTTTCTGTTAAAATTAAAAATTTTGAATGGTATATATCTCCATAGAAAGCTTTAAAAGCTTTTTAAACACAGGATTATATTTTATTTTTCGACAACTGTGCCGACCGTAAAAGGAAGTACCTCGTGAGTACCTAGGAGGGAGAACCTATGTAAGTCCTTGTAGTATCGGCCTTATATTATCGATAAGAGATTTTTAATAATCCTTACAAAATATATATCTTTACATGTGTTCATATAAAAATATATCGAGTATTCACAATGTTTGTATAGTGTGGTATAAATAACCGTTGCGAAAATCACAATAAGAAGAAAACATATGCAAAACAGATAGAGCAACAACAGTGTAGTGTGTTAAAATTCAGTAAATTTAAAAACTGCTTAATAAGTAAGTTAACCATTTTTTAATATATAGAATAAACAATAAAAAAAATTGGAAATGGTTACGAAAATATCTTATTGTAAATTCAATAGTAAATTAGTTGGATAAAACACATTTTCATTGCATATCTATTGATTTTTTTGTACGCAAATTTGCGCAAAATCAAATATGTACCGTGAAACTGATTCGCAATTTTATGTAATACATATCCACACATACTAAAATTTATTTGGAAACTTTTTAAAATAAATGAATACTAAATGATTGAGATTGAAAACATCTTTCAATACATTTTTAAATTTATAGTTTCATCATACTTAGGCAACTTTCAACAACATATTTTACAACAATATTGGTACCTTTGTATTGTGTGTACCACAATACAAAGATAATATGTAAATCAAATGTGAATGCACATTAAATAAAATAAAAGTTGTTCTTTAAGTCCCTAAAATGAGACATAAAATTGATATAACATACAAAAATTGTTTCTTATTATCTTTGAAATTTATGTTAAAACTGAAAATATTTCTTTCTAAAATTTTAAAGCAGAATTGAAATTGTTGCTTTAAACTTAACAAATAACTTTTTATTTGTTTCTAAAAGCTGATATGTATCACTGTTTCAAGTTCCCGGGGATTTTAAAAGAACATTTAAATATTTACAACTTGTACATTTGATGTGTTAATCGAATGTTAAAATAACATATCATTAACTAATTAACATAAAGTATTCTTCAGAAACCCAACTGCTTACTATAATCTCTCTTTATAAGATTATTAGTTCTGGACATGGCGAAACAATAAACTGTTTTATTTTTTGAAGAACAATTTCAGAATGCCGTCAGTTGAACCTTTAGATGAGGGTCCACAGGTGCCCAAAACAGAGTTGGAGGAGCTTCAAATTAAAGCTCAAGGTGTTGCTGATGAGGTCAGTACCTATTTATACGAATCAAAAGTTATAAAAATATTTATTTTTATAATTTATTCCTAGTCTCTGGATAGTACCCGCCGAATGCTTGCTCTATGTGAAGAGGTAATCATTACAATACATTAATTAAAAACATGAATTAGGTATGTTTGATTCAACTAGGCTCTTGGCATGAAAATTAAAAAGGGAAATGATTAGTTTCACATAATTCACCAACATGTCCCGTACAACTCGGCATAATGAACTTGAAGGTGCGGTTGGTTGGTTAATTGGTTTATGAAATTTTATTTAAAATAAACACAATTTTTTAAATAAAGTTCGTCCATTGTCAATATTTAAAAAGGCTTTATAAACTCAGCCGGAATATATGTATATATATTGCCAATTTTCAAATATGTTGATATTCACTTTGATTTCCGTTGCGTACCGCTGTAATTGTTTACGTATTGCGTGTTATGTTGACATTTCAAGCAAATCAGATAGCTGTAATTTTTGTTTATTTAAATAAGTACTTCTTATGTACATATGAGGTACATAGTGGACAGCTGTATTTCTAAGACTGCATCCGGGCGTTTTGCAACCCGTTCACATCTCTTCAACAATAGATAAAAATAAACAAAACGTTTTGCTCAAACGCTTTCGGGTTTAATTAAGAGATTATCTGTTCTATTTCTTTTATATGGGGGGGCTTTCGGTAAGTGGCAAAAAACAAACTTCAATATGAAAATCACGCTGTTTAGGCGCATTCGCACACCTCACAGAGTTAATGTAATATCCAAAATATAAGTTTCAATACGTGATTTAAAGAATCATATTGCTTCAAATACGCGATGTCATTCGAATATATTTGTACCCTTTATAGTTAACATACATTCTTACATCTTTAGTATACCAGCTATGAGTTAATTTAAATGTGAAATATGGAAATAAATCACCAGAAAGCCCATAATAAACCAACGCTTTTAAAAGATATATATGTAAATATATATAAACATATATATTTACATATATAATATTGTGTCCGAAACAATTTATAACCTGTTGAATCAAATATATTTTCAATCTAATAGTTTTTTACACAATGGTGTTGAATATTCGTTACTTTTACTTTAAAGTCTTCATGTCGATTCAAAAGTAAAAGTAGTTAGATAAAAGAAACGAGAATTAAACACCTACAAATATAATATGCCAGTATTATACAATATTAACGACCACACATACAAAGTACATATAAATACTCATTATTACAACAAGAAATAATAATTCACATTTGTACAATTTTGTAAATATAGTCCGGAAAATGTTTTTTTTTACTTTTTTTTTTTATTTTGTATTTTACCATGTACGGGAAAAATGTAAATTGTACATTAATGATGGGCTTCGTAAGGAATTTAATAATTTTTATTGAGTTGTGATATCAAACTACTACACATTTGCAAACATTCAACAGTCAGCCCTTCATCAATATCGACGTCCAAATGTTCATATATTAAACTTAAAAATGTGATCATAATTAAAGTGATGTGTGTAATATATATACATTTTTATATTTTATAATTATCCTGCACAACACCTTATTTTGTAAAGGAAGAAAAGAAGGAGGAAGGAACGGTTTATATTTTAAATTCGCATAGCTTTCACAAAAATGTTATCATTCAATTAGTACAGATCAATAATAACGAAAATCCGTATTTATCTTTAATAACAAGTCTTACAAAGAAAAGTAATTGCAAATAAAAAAACGAACACATATGAACCGAGAGAACTAAAGAATTTACAATAGAGAAGTATAAGGGCACTACTCCAAATATGGATATGTCGAGGAAAAAAGGTTTAATTTATATTTATAAAATAACAATAAATCGAAATAACCACAAATAAGTAAAAGTATTCACATCGGTCTGACCGACGTTTAATACATGCCATCAGATGGTAAACATTTTGTTTTGTTTTGGGAAAATACACTTGAATTGAAATATATACTCCAAAAATTGGCATCACTGCTTCATCACGCCGGATGTGTACTTTTACTTGTTTTTTACTCGTCATTACATATAGATACTTATGTGTAAATTTGTTGTTAACATAGGATCCGTCTTTGGTCGAAGGCCATTGGGATTCGATAATGGATAATCATGACCCAATCAATAGCATTAAAAATTGACTAGAAGCACATATTTCTGTTTGACAGGGATTTCGACCCTGGTTCGCATGAGCTTAGATAATTATACAAATTTCTAAGGCAGTAAAATATTTAAAAACTATCTCTTCATTTATTAAAATCAACAAAACTGACAACATTTTGCCGCACACCAGAGTAAGGTCTTGTTAGTTTTATAATTGGTTAGAAAACTTCATAAAATAAGGCAATATCAATCTTTAGTATGTATGGCAGATCTTTATGCATTATTTTCCTTGTAATATGAGAGATGCAAAACTTCGCATTTATTGTATTTTCCCGAGTTCGCTTGTTTTTCATAACTTTACAATCAATACTTATCCTTAAGAAATGTGGTTACAACATAGACAATTCGGTGTTTTTTTATTTCAGCTGTTTTCAAAAAAATGTTTGTTATTACATAAACAAAATTAATGCCGCTAGCGCTTTAATTTGAAAGTGCTACAATTCACCGATGGATGTAATGGTTTTTATAAACAAATCAATATTAATAAAAATTAAATATTCTCTTGTTGATATTCCAACAACATCCGCAATTAACTATGTACACTTAGTAATTACACCTCGTTTTTTTTGTTGTTGTAACAAATAAAATGTGAAAAAAAGTATCTCTTATTATAATATTTAATTATTTTTAACAAAATAATAATACTTTTGAAACACTAACTGACACACGTTTACAAATATTTTACCATTCAAAATGCCGCACACCAGAGTAAGGAAGCAGGGATTCGTACCCTGGTTGCTCTTGATGATCAGGGAGGTGAGTTCACTTTAACACTTTACAAAGATTGTTACATTTACATAGCAGATAACATACATATCAGAGAGCTGCAATGATTAGACACTACTTATATATATGTTTACTTAAACTTACACTCTTACTTCTCGTATATTGAAATGTATGATTGGGATCATATGGGTTTATGCTCCTGTTTCAGATCATACGCTTAATTTTAGTTCAAAAAAAAAAAAAGCGAAGATTGTAGAGCTGTACCGTAGGTTAGTTTTTCCCATTCACTATACCTTTCACTATACAGTTTGGCAAACGGCGTAACTTAAATTTAGTGTGTTGCCGGCTTGAACTGTGAATATCTCTTAGTATATATATATTCTGCGGAATTTTAGAACAAGAAAATGATTTAACCAATAGCGAATAAAAAAGTAATCCTCTAAATGTTAGTTATAGACGACAAATGAAAAACTTTAAAAACAATAATGAACATTAAATCTGCAGACTGGGGTTTTAAATAAAACTACCAGCATGATGCATTTGTCAGGATTGAAAGTATTGATTCTATGTAATGAGATTTTGACTCTCTGCAGCACTCTGATACATACATATACATATATTGGGACTACTCTTGCTTACATTTGTGTTTACTACTTCCTTAATAAAAAATACATTTTAAACCATTTTATGTTAATTACTTAATATATTATTTAAAGAACAAGTTAATGGCTTAATATACATCAGGTGTTTTGTAGTTAGCTATAAATAAATCATATATCTTGAAACTATGTTAAGCGAATATGATGCTGCTCGTTATTAAATTAATACACTGTAAATCGCTTGTAATGAGATATTACCATACAATTTTATACACAGTCTAAGCTGTTTTCATTGCTGTTTGCATTTTTGTTTGTTATTTCTAAAAAACTAGCTTATTTGCTAAGTGTATTGCTAAATTATAAGCATAGCATCGCGTTATATGATGAGTTGTGGTAATTGGCATAACGAGCACTGAAATTGCAAGGATTTATAGGCTTTGTTCAGACAGTTGTCCCAGCGGAATGCTTTTAGCGTCGTTTGTGTTTTTGTTGATTTTCTGTTTCGTTAATTACTTATGTTTTTAATAGTATAAAACCACCACTGTACACTACCCTCCATATTAACAGTGTGTGATGATTTGACAACAAAAACTGAGTACCTTTTTAGTTTGAGTTCACCCGATTGTCATGACTCGGAACATAATCGATAATTCTTAACCCATCACAATACGTAATATTACATTCAACCATAATATGAAAACTACTCTTACAAACCCAATAGTGGATTTTGAGTACAATAACATATTGTTTTAAAAAGGCAAAGAATTAGAGGTTTACATACTATGCCATCACATTTATAACCCACAGAAGGAATAACCGGGAAACCCATAAAGTATATATATGCTGAATCAGGTTCAACTTCTAATTTGATTTAGTTATTTGTTTGTGTGGTTCCATTGAACAATTCCGGCCAAACGTGTCTCCTAGGTGAACGAGTTTTGTAAAAATTTGCCAATATGTATAATATCCGATCGCGGGAACCCAAGCAACTGCCAAGCCAATTTTCATACTTTTACATGTTTTTGTATTATTTCTAAGATTACGTCTAACCGTTCACCACCAATCTGAAAATAAATGACACTCCTTCGGACCAACTTTAGTTTGTGAACAATCAGTTTCAACGATTGTAAAACAGAGAGAGTAAAACAGAGGATTTTTATTTGTATTCTGGAACTACGTGGCGTCGCTAAGCTTGAAAACTAATACATTTTTTACCACCTTATTTTTCGTTTTGGTAACACGATGCAATTTTTGTTGTTGTACTTTTCAATTTAAAGTGTTCTTATAAGGTATGGGCTTTCTTGTATCCAACATATATTTCCATACATTGAACGTCTGCAAAACTAAAGACTTTTGTATACGTTTTTAATTTCGTCTTCTAATTCGCCAAGTGTGTATTTTCCTGCTTTGAAACTGTGTTGTCTCATGAAAAAATGCTATGCGTTTTGTATATTTATAGTAAATATTCTTTTGAGCAAGCAATTCACATGCTTTAAGTATATTCCTCTAGTACTTGGTTAGGAGTTTATTGAGGTTTTTGCTCTTTTCTGTGGGAAGATAGGTTGGAGAAATAAATAAATAAATATAAATATAAGATAAATTTAAAAATCGCTCGAATAATTAAATCGGTATCTGTGGAGAAAATTTAGTTGTGTTTTGAAGCAGTCCCTTAATGATCTTTCTTTGGCAAACTAAAACATAAATAAAAACGTTTAAATTATATTCGGAATTGATTACTAAATAATTTTAGGTGTTTATACTAAACAATTATTGTTAAATACGTTATATTTTTAGCTTACAGCATACGATATATAACATGAATTTA
>JXPZ01020492.1:0-11071 GCA_001014575.1 Themira minor
AGATATAATAATAATTATATATATAAATGCCTTAACAACAAAACATCATATATGAGTAACGCAGGATTACTTTTACAATTAATAAAACCAAATAAATGTTTTGCCAGGCCGCTGGAAAATGAAAGTAAGAAATTTCCATAAGATAGATTTCCAATAATCTAAGTTGATTATGTCAAATACTTATATTACAATTTCATTTTAATAAACATTCAAAATAAAAGAGACTTAGCATAAAATATTAAACAGCAACACAAACGGAATACCGTTTTTAAAAGGTAATGGAAAAGGTAATATTTAATCTTCATTACTTTGATAATGATTTTTTCGAAATGTCGATAACTTGTAGCGTTCATTTTGTAGAGCATACTCCAATTCTAGTACACGAACGTGCATTTCCATTTCCATTGTTTTCACTTGCGATGAATTTAACTTTGTGAAATCCATATTTTGATGTTGATCTAGATGCTGATTACAATCTTTCACTGTCGCTACGAGAACACCGGTAGCACTTGAAACTGAACGTGAAGCTATCGTTAATTCACATAAATTATGGCTTTGCCTATCTGCTTTAACTTTACTAGCAATTACGAGTTGGGCTGTACAAGCTGCTATTTCTTGTGCAGCAACAATAATTGAGAAATTATGCTTAGATTCACCATTAACCACTTTATTGGCAGCATCCACCAATAGATTTGCACCTCGTGCAACACTTTTTGCTGCCGAAATTAGACCTTCAGTCCATTGACTATTGCGTTTATAAAACTCTTTCACTGTAGAGCTACCTGGATTGCAAATATAGAGAAATAATTAAATTGAAAATACCAAACTCATAAATATATACCTTTGCCCGATAATACAATTTCCTCTTGTAGACTTTTTGAACGTTGAATCAAAATTTGTATGCTCTGCAGAAGTGCCGTACAAGCATCCAATATCTTCTCGTTCACCTCTAATTGAATTCCATTATCTCTCCTACGAGCGTTTGATAATAATTCGACAAATTTTGCAGTTGCTTCTGCAATCGCAGTATCCATCTCATAAAGCTCTTGTTCAACGAGATTTTCTAATCCAACAGTTTCATAGGAAGACTTAAGTAAGTCCTTAACGAGTGATCTGATGTCTTCTAATTTTCTTTTCATAATGTTGATATCATTTTCAATAAATTTGGCATTTTCGAGGTTATATAACTGCTGAAAAGTTCTTAACAAGGGTTCGCTAAAACCAAGAACAATGTCGAATATTGCTTAAAGAAAAATAAATAAATAAATTTGTAATATTTTATATTAAGGATTGAATGATAATCAAGTAAACAAATATGAGTTTGAGAATACTATTTGAAAAAAAGCACAGCCGAAGCGTGAGATATTGAAATGGTCATTTGATCAAAAAAGATCCAATGTATAATGAGAGACTTTAATCTAACGTAACGTTTTTAACAAATTTTGTATATATATGGGGGAAAAGTTATATGTACAAGTAAATACATTTTTCAAGATAGTTTATTTATTGCCATTACACTCAGAAATATGTTTTAGGAAGATCGACAAGGGGTCTCTATTTAATGATGCAATCGAACAAAGTTTTAATATTTAATGTAATTTAATTTTACCTTCTCCTCTTTCAATATTTGTAGATGTGTTCCCAATAAGCTGACATTCCTCATGTAAAAGCGTATAATAGAAGCCAAGACATATTGATGATTGCACAAGACCGTCAATTCGTAAATAGCCATTATTGAAATCTTTATGAACATCCATGATATCCGACAAAACTTCTTCCATTTTACTCAAGATTGTTGGGATTTTTTCGAAACATTCATTGTTTGTTTCTGTACATTTATTATGTGTTATATTTTCCATTGTCTTTAACACAGTATGCAGTAAAATAGACATTTTATTCTTATTGTCTACCAAAAGATCATTTAGCTCAGCATTTAATGAATTACACTTGGTATTTAAATCAGTATTTTGACGGAGAATCTCATTAAGTTCCGCATTGATTAATGATTTCTCTTTCACGACTTGGCATATTTCTGCTTCTTTGGCCTACAATCAAAATTATTGAAATAAAATATAGGTTAAAAATATACAAAGAAACGTCGATATAACGGACCCCGTTATAACTCAATATAACGAATTACCCTCGTTTTTACGAAGTTGTGCTTTGTATGGAACCTTATGCAGAAAGTGCATAACCAAGGAGCATAAATAGATAATATAAATAGAGAATTTCACCCTTAAGCGAGAAGTTCGTGGCCGCAGAAGCACGGTTGTTTTGTCATATTTATTCTCCTCCTTACACTTGGTGCGACAGATTCATTGCCCCATCGCTCCCTGACACTCTACTTTTCGCTTTGTTGAGTTACGTTCTGCTTGCTTCGCAGTTGACTTGGAGTCCTCGGTCTGCCTCGTGCTCAGATTATAACAACAACATTTTCTTTGCCTGAGAACTATGCTCTCACTCTCTTGTTCTCTTTTGTGTTTTCTTTGTATAACGATGTCGGCAACGGTGATTCTTAAAATCATCAAAAACCAAAACAAAAATGAGAACAAAACAAACCAACGTTCTATTTTAAGAATAGAAGCGCACACACTCTAGATGTGTTGTTGTATCGCTTACACAGCTCGTCATAAAATAAACTTTGCGGTGCGGAGACAGGGAAACAACCATTTCGATTGACGGCGTAGTCGCAGTCTCTATATATGTCATTTGCTCTGTGGTATAATGAATCAATAGCTAAAACGAAGTATTTTTCGATGTCTTTCATATTCGTTATAACGAGGTTTCACTGTATATTCAAATCATTACTTTAAAAAGTTAGAACATTACATGACAATATCTTTGATTATTTGTTTGCACATACCTTGAAATCGGTTTCAAAAGTATTTAATTTTTCCTCGACCCTTCTGATTTCCTCATCCTTTCGACGAACTTCTTCCTCATAAGAGATTTTCATTGAATGAATTAAAGCCGTTTTGGACTGTACTTTTGTTTTTAATTCATTTAAAAGTGTTGTTTGTTCTGCATTTTCGTTGTTTTTTATTTCTGTAATCTCATGGAGGTTTTGTTTGAGTTTTTCTATTGTTTTTTTATATGTTTCAACACGAGCATTATTCGTTTCAAGTTCAGAGGATTTTTCATTTAATATTTCTCTCTCTGTAGAACTAGTGGCGTTTAAGTTATCATAATCGTATTTCAAATCATTGTACAATTGGTTTTGAATGTTTAGCTTAAGTTTCAAAGCTTTAACTTCCTCTTCAAGTTCTGATTTGTTTTTATCAATTTTTTCCCGATCTTCGTGGCACGATTTTATTTCATTTTTAAGGTGCTCATTTTCTGATTTTAAATGCGAACTTTCCAATTTCTCTTTGTTCAATAATTTTGATGATTCAGCATTCTTTAAAGATAGTAAATAATAAATAGAATTGAATGTATGTATATGTCGGAGTAGAATGAGAAAAGAGCTAACAAGACATCAGGAACAAACTTTTATTTTTTTAAATTTGTATTTTATTTTTTTTTAATTTTCTATGATAGGTTCCTGAACTCCTAAGTGGATCCCATTCAAATTTGAAAAAAACCTATCAAACGAATAGTAGTAGTAGTAAGTAGTAAAAACGAAGAGTAAATATAAGTATATGTAGTATATATACAAATAATGTTAATGGTTTGAAAATTCGGTTTGTATTGGAGGTGCCAAAACCATACCTGACCATAATTGTGCTTTCAACGGAGTCAGACAGACAAGGCTAATTTTACTCAGAATATATATACTTAGTCGATTCGGCACCCGTTAAAAGCACTTTACGATGCACTCAGTAAACAGTCACAAGCAAAAAGATATAGGAAAAATTACCATTACGTATGTTTTCTATTCGTTATATTCAGTTCTAGCATAATCATCAATAACTTTGAGAGAACATCTTAAGCACTTCTATTTTTATAAACTCAGATCTACCTGTCCTCTGGAGGTTATAATATTTAAGTTCTGCTCATGCTGGATGTATTTATTTTATGTCAAATGCCTATTTGTCGTTTTATATATAAAAAAATATTTTGATATAAGCTATAAATGAAGACAAGGACTAACCTGCCGCAAAAGATTAATGTGTTCATCCCTGATTTGTGTATACATCATTCGTAATTTGCAGAACTTTTCTTCAGAAGCTTTTGCTTTTTCTTCGCCTTCTGTGGCTTTCTCTAAAAATTATAAAGGAATGATATGGCAAAGAGGTTAATTTGAATTAAACATATGTTTTATGACGGCCTCTTACGCAATAAAGTTGGAGCATTTGCTACTTGTAGTTCGAGTTCATCCCTTTCAGATCGCACATTTACATACGACTCTTTTGTGGCGCCTAATTCATTTTCGATATCATGAAATTTTTCACGCAAGGACTTCATATTATCCTCTAAGGAGTTTATTACTTGTTTGGTATTTGACAGTTCATTCTGAAGTTCATGTATAGTCAAATCTCGTTCGCTTATTCTATTTTGAAGTTCAATATGGTCATTATTGACTACCAGTTCTGTAATTGACATATCTATCTTATCCTCAGTTATACTTGTATCGATAAGATTATCAATGGTAGGTTCCGGATCTGGTTGTACGAACATCACTGGCGGTATATAGCTTCCATAATCAATTTGTGATTTGAAGTTAGGTGCTAAGTCAGGTAAAAGTGGTACTTGAATTAAATCAGCGAAGTATTGAAGAGGCCGAACAAAATCGTAAAAGTTTTTCAATTTGGTAAAGATTTCACGAAACCGATCTCGATGACCGATTAGTAAATCATTAGATAGTTTATCATGCAATTTAAACATCACACGAACACACACATCATATAAAGGATTTGAGTCCTGAATCAAGGGTATCAGAGGTGCAAGTCTACATTGGCCTTGCGGTGTCATTGAATACATACGATATGAGTTAACAGATGCAAACACTTGAGATTGCACCTTTATAATATCTTCCAAATAGTCAAATATTTCAACGCATAACTGAAAACTAAATAAAATTGGTGTATATTAATTGCTTGCATAAATATATAATAATTTTAATATAATCAGCTTATCTGATGCGTTGAAACCCTTTATTAAACGGGTTTTTCTGATAGTTTCGTATATACCCTTCAGTGTAGAGGTATATCTGTTTTGCCTTTATATTTGTAATGCAATGGAGTCTGCGGATTAGGGTATCCTATAAGTATATGTTTTCTAAAGAAGCATCACTTATCATGTTGATCTAGGTCTGTCTGTGAGCTTGTGTCTTTGATGAAACTACGATTGCGGTCAATCGAATTTTTTTTTGTGAATGATTGCAAATGGCCTACAGCGGTTCAGAGGTTTGGAAGTACTAGAACATCTAGGTAAATCTGCTATTTAATGTAAGGACAAGTAAAGTGTTTGCTCCAATTTTATTCAATAGACTCGTAGTAGAAAGTCGACCTTACAGACTTACGGACATAGCTTAAGCAACTCAGTAAGTATCACCTACTGATTCAGAACCTTTGGTGTATGCCAAGTGAAAACACCTCTACTCTAAAGGGTATGCACTTTTATATCAACGTGTTTAAAAAAGTATTACTAAATTTTTCGTACTTACTATACGTTAATATCATCTCCAGCGAATTTCTCATATTCTTGAAAGTCTATCAGAAGAGAACCTGGAAATTCTATGTTTTTCTCATGAAACTCTAATTTAGTGACAATTAATTTACTGTATGCAAATATACAATTTCCAACGCCATCTTCTAAATGACCCCAAAGTTTACCCACTTCGAGTATCATTTGCTTATGTGTCAATGATTGCTTAATGGTGCTTTCATGACCCTCACGCAAAACTTTATGTAAAAGATGACAAAATTTCCACGCGGAAAACCGGTTTGCCATCAACGGTTGTCGCATTACAATTGTCCAGAATGATTTCGACTCTTTGGTGCGGTGCGTTGTTATTATAATGGAACGGGCATGTTTTGTCTTTAAAGGTGCCTCAGATGGTCCGAGGGCTTTATTAATACTTATTGTCTGCAAATATTTATTGAATAGTTACAAATTAATAACTAATGCTAATATATTTAAAAACAAATTAACATCATAACATATCCAGAACTGCTCACCCAGAAAAAAATACAAGTTTGACTTCAATAAGTTTAAATAAGTGTGTAAATAATTCTTCCTTCTAGTCGTCAGTTAAACAGAAATCAGTGTCTGAGAAAGCAACATATCAATATTTAATGAAGTGATATTTGCAGCGATACAACAAAGTTTGCCCAAAAAACGGGCGAAAACCTTTTGATGTCACCTGCCCAGTTACATCTTTGGCCTAATTAAACTGCAGACAACAAACAGACATCGGAGACTGTTGCAACGCAGAAGGTGCTGACGCGATATTTTAATAAATATCAAAGAGGTAATCAGCCGGCCTACACTCGACCACTGCAACCAACTTTATCAACTTTCCTTGATAAAAATACCCGAAAATATATTGTTAAAAAAACAGCCAGATAACAAGATGCATGGTCATCTTCACTCTTAAGCAGCTTTCGACTACGTCGGACACTATGCCTTATAAGATAAACTGTTTTAATAAGGGAACTATATGAATCAATGATTTGCAATTTAAATGAGCAAGGAGCCGGACTCTTATTTCCTACAAACTATATACGACAACTTTGCCAAAGTAAGATGTTTGAACCATTTTAACATTTAAAGACCACAGAGACGGTCCTACCTGTTTTTAAAAATTTTCCAGTTTGAAAATCTCCGTAAACGCGAATAAAACAGAGCAAATAATATATAGAGCATTTTTGTTATTTGTGATTTTTCTCCCAAAATTAAACTCGTTAACAATAACAAATGGATCGTAGAAGACAGGAAAGATATGCATTATGCAAAATTTGTCTAGAGCTTAATGGGAGGATCAGACTGTCTGTTTACTTCCCCTTCCTAAAAATAAACAAATTGCGACATTTGGCTTTCGGAGTGTGGTTTAGATGAAATGTCTATCAAAATTATGACCATACGCATATGCGATAGTCACTTTGAATACATTTTTGGAAATTAGATATTTAAAATTTAACTCAGTTTAAATTCACCCATTACTTCTGAAATTTCATAACACTATGGCAATTTACTGAAATTCAAAAATATGGAATCCTAAGAATTCTATTCTATTTTTCCAATCATTAAAAATATTAAAAACCGATCTCGAACGAAAAATAAATTTTTTGTAAAGCCTTTCCTTTTCAAAATCCCCATACAGAGATGGTTGAGAGAAACAAAAATGATAACAAAACAAATAAATGTTGTTATATTTTTAGAATCGAACCGTACACAATCTCTCTGTTGTGTCGTTGTATCGCTTACACAGCTTGTGGAAAAATAAATTTTGCGGTACGGAGACAGGGGAACAACCATTTCGATTGACAGGGTAGTCTGAAGTCTCTATGTATTATTTGCTCTGTGCTAAAAGTTATCCCAAAGAAAACCCTAAAGAAAAGTGCAGTTACAGTTAGTTAGTGATGTCCCTATTCTGAATATTTAAATGTATAAACATAACATATAAAGTCACTTTTTTCAGCGATTATTGATAGAATTTAATTAAAAAAAAAGGAAATAAAAGAAATGCATGTGTCTATTTTATACTTAAGTGTATTTTTTTTTTTGTTTAATATATCTGTCCCAAGTGTATTTCTATATATATGCAGTGTTTTAACATGACAAGCGACCTGATATGTAATCACAATACACTTCACACACTTTTAACTACTAGGCAATTTTATTTCCTTTCAAATAATAATTTTTTAGTTCATTACAAATAAATGTTTTGGCAAATGCAAAATTATATTTATGCATATGTATATTGATGCTAGCCTCTCAGGACAACATATTGCCATTTGGTCTATTGAGGGTTATTAATATAATCTATTCCATTGATCGTCTACTTCATTTAGTAAATATGTTTTATAAACATACTTATTTTAATGTACACACCAGATTATATATTTCCTTCGATATTGAACTCATCTTGTTATTATTCCTTACGAAATCGTTTTAACGCAACAAATTATCTGGAATGAAATCAAAGCAAAAAAACCAAGTTAAATGTTAAAAATTGAATATGGTCAATGAAACATTGCACTAATACACTGTATTGAGGAATATGATCATTAAAGTTACCACCTTCTTAGAGTAGAATATTATATACAAACTTTTTGCAAAGGTAGACTTTAATACTTGTGAAGTCAATTCAATACACATAAATTACAACATTTCCAATATCTACGCCAAAAATATAAATGCGTTAGGATTGATAAAATTTATCTTATCGCACTGTTCAAATGAATACAGTAAGTTGAAAAAGGTAAAAGCATGCAAGTAAATAAACAGTCGAGTCCGCGTTATTTGGTGCAGATGATTAATTTCTGATTTTTTAACTTTTCATTACTGTAAAAATCACATAAATAACGGAAATTCCATTTATTACGACTTCAATGTTCTGTCATAAACAAAATAATCTAATTTCCCTTATGTTCATTCAACAGAATGAAATTTTTACAACTACGTTTGCATCTAATTATTTAAACGAAATTTAGCATAAAAGGTTCATATAGTCAAAGCGGCCCTTGAACAGTCAAACATTTCTGTAAACATGTGTGATGGTCAAATCATTTACTTTGTTTTTATTTTATTATTATTATTATTTATTTTATTTACTGTTTGTCTCATATATACATATACTTCACTTGTCTCGTTGCTATCAACAAATCAAAAAGGCGCGAGCATGCCATATTTCAAACAATCTGCGCGAGTTTGCTTCAAAACGTGCCAAAGGTGCATTGGCTGCTTTTAAGAGAATATCTGATTAGCGATGGAAAATAATTGATCGCACCTTCGAAATAACCGATAGATAGTGTGCTCACAATTCTCACTATCAATTACATTTGCGTCAATCGGTGATTTAAACCATGATGCAATAGTACATACATTGAGAATTAAAATAAATCCACCAAACTATTTTCCCCTCACACAAGATGTCCAGTGCACAAACTGTCTGGATTTAGAACTAGGGATGACCCCAGATTTAGCTAATCGAATCCACTTAATCATTATAAATACAAACTTTAGTGCGTATGTATACTGCCGCCTACAATCTATTACCAGAGACTTTGGGCTTTATCCTCTAGTCTAGGGAGTATTCTAACTCCCATAACGATCTTAACGGTGGTTTTAACAATTTTATTCTCCCGTTTTCATAAAATTCGTTAATTGTACTGTACATCGCTTCATTTAGCCCACTTGTTGCCAAAGATTCATTGCCTCCACCCTAACATTCTTCTTTTAATTTTGTTTACTTTGTTACGCGTTTATCTTGCGTCGCAGTTGAGTTGCAGCATGAGAGTTGTGTTCTCACTCTGTTGTTTCCTTTTAAATTTTGTCTGGGTCGTGCTGTTGTTGTTGTTGTAGCAGCGGACCATGGGGTGCTGAGATGACAGTCCTTGGCCAGGAATTTGGGAGTCCTGGGTCGTTCCGGTGCGGAGAACCGACTGTCGTGGGAACGTCGTGGTCGTGGGTCGTGCTGTCGGCCTCGGTGGTGGTGGGTTTTGATTTTATGATTTGTTCTCAGAATATAACATCAAAATTTTCTTAGCTTGAAGTTTATTTTGTTTGTACATATGACAATGAACAAAGTGCTTGTGATATGAGTGATAGGAAATTTGTTTTGTAACGGTACCTTGTTTACGTTAATTTTGCCATTGTTTTGCTTTCTGTTTATGATATTAATTCTTTTTAAATTCATTAAGTTGCGAAATTAATAAATGTATCGTAAAAGGTTAAATGTATCACAATTACAAAATGTAATTAAAAAAAATAATCCAGTAATAAATGAAACAAAGAAAAGAGGGGATAAAATGTATTTTGAAAAAAATTTCTCTATTTTGAAAAATTTCGCAAACACCAACAATGGGTGTCGGTGTATCGCTTACACAGCTCGTGCGAAGAAGGGGTAACGAAAACAATTGGCTGTCGAGGCTGAAACTTCATATTCACCTATTTGCTTTGTGATATATTTATTTAGGGTAAACATTTTTTGGTTCTCAATATCTACTTTTGTGATTCACATGGGTTTTTCTCTTCAACATACTTTGGGGAAATACTGTACCATAAAAACTCAAAAGTTGTGATAGGCTGTAAAATGTGGAATTGAAGAAACGATGAACTTAGAATAATACAAAATGTAATTATTTTTTGTGTTTATTTTTTTTATTTTTCAACTTTTATTTTAAAAACAACAGCGAATGGACTGTAGAAGAAAGAAATGCATTTATCAAAATTGATTTTGAGGATATAGAGAGTGCTATAGTCAATTGTGCTATAGTCACTTTGAACCACAATTTTTAAACAGTCTTCTGAAATTTCCAAATACTCTTGTAATTTACTGGTATTCAAATATTTGGAAAAATTTAACGTTTGAATAGTAAATATAAGTACATATACATATGTAATGTATGTAACGTTGTCACACCATTTTACAAACTTAGGTAAAATCGTTTGTCCGCAAAGTTGCTTTCAACGGCCTGATATATATACTTAATGGGGTCATCAGTGTAAAAACAAAGTAAATATAACTCCTTTGGAAAGTATAAAAAAGCCTGCAAATATGTTGATTAATATATATATAAATATTAATAGAATAGAAGAAACAAAATCAACTAAAACATCTAGGCATTTTCAAATCTTTGAAACTCTCCATTGAATTCCCTACATTAAAAAGGCATTTTAAGTCGTAAAAACGTTCACACCTATTGATGGTTTGAAAAAAAAAACGGCGTTACCCATTCTAAATGAATCTTGGTATATAGGAGACAATTCGTTTCCAATCGCTTTTTCTGTTTTTCTTAATCTTTACACTCTAAAATTTAATCAATTTTAGTCAAGTAACATGATGCAACATGATGCTTCGGACATGTTATCATACATGTACATTTATGTAAAAACCTCATAGCACAGTTTGTCAAAAACTATGACGGAAATTGTGATTTGGTGAGATAGTACCGACTGTTTATTC
>JXPZ01020598.1:0-16404 GCA_001014575.1 Themira minor
CGCATGATTTATAGGGAGGGCAACGTTGAATTCTTTACGTATATTTTGACCATATTTTCTCTTATTATGTTTATAATTAATAGCTTAATAATTAGTCTCACATATGTAACGAAGATGAGGATTCATCTCATAACTTAGTATTTTCTCAAATTAACCTTACCTGCAAAGAAAATTCATACAATGAAGGTAATAATTGCGCCACTGCACCGACAGCTTCATCAGCGATGTTAATACAATCCGCTAAAGATAAAGAAACTATACGTGGTGTAAGGCAAGCCCAAAGACCAGCTTCTGTGACTTCATTGCAGCCAGCGAGTTCAAGTTCGAATAGGCTCTGAAAATTATAGAGAGTAAACAAAAGTATTTTAAATTGGCCGTAAACGAAAATGCCAATATTGTTTTCGGTTCTTTACACTCAAGTTTGGGTACGGTCATTATATTCCGAAATCAAATATTGCGGATTACTTAATGGTTAACGGAGCCCAGTACAAAAAAATGTTGAAAACTAAGAACTGTTTGAAGTAGTAGGAAAAGATCACTGTGTTACTACTAATGATGTGGCGTTGAATTTAGTGTTCGTAAATGGATCTTCAATTATTTTGTACAAACGTCCTACCCTCCTTAAATCACTGTTAGAACTTAGTTACGGGTACTTTTGCAGACGGTTTGGGACAAAAGATCAACCACGGGAAAGACGAGACGAATTCCAGGAAACTCATACCGACAAAGACTTAGCAAGCCTTTAAAAGAAGCATAAAAATGAGATAAAACATGGAACTGGAATCTAGAACTTTCATGATGCTGGGCAGATATGTTAAACGTAGTGCTCTACGCGATGAGAGCGAGTAGCTTTGGAGTTCATGGATGAGAAAGGTTTAAAGGTTTTTTTATTTTTCTTCTTAATTTTAATTAAAAAATAATTAAGAATGTAAAGAACTTATTAGATTTTATATTTAACCATTAAATTTTTGTATTCTTATTAGTTTCGCATTGCTTAATAACAACATAGTGGGTACTATATCAATCAAATCAACATAATTATAAACATGAATCTTTAAATTTGAAGAAAGGTACACAGAGAGGTTCAAATAACGAATGAGTTATAGAAAAGAACATAAAATACAAAAACAGCGTGCTTTATACTTCTCTCTAAAAACGAACAAGAATATTGAATTTAATTGCATCTATCTTCAAATCATCCGTTGAGGTTTTCCAGTACCTCATCTATGTACTATGACCAAATCTCCTGTGTAGCGTAGAAGTTCGGAATCTCCAGGGTAAATTATAAATTATTTTTAAATGTTTGTTTTACACGTTCTGAACGGCGCTTTTCCTTATTACACTTTTCCTCCGTACGTCAATGCACATTTTGTAAATAAGCAATTTGTTTTTCATGTTTAGTTTAGATCTTCTGCTTAATAGGGGAAAAAGTGCTCTTCCACAGTTCACAGCCTTGTCTCTTACGCTTTCAATTTGGTTTTTAAAATTTATTTAAATTTGCTGTCCAAAATTACTCCGAGATATTTAAACGATTTTTATATGGGAACTGTTCTTCCATTAAATAATAGCCTTTCCTCAGGATGTCTTTTGGGAGACTTATTAAAGGGAAATAGTATCACTTGTGTCTTTGTTGCGTTGATTTTTATTTTCCATTTCGAGAAGTATTTTTCGGCGGAGACAAGAGCTGTTGTCATACCTTTCACAAGAACATTTGACTGCTTACCTGTGCTGATTATGGCAGAGTCGTCAGCGTAAAAAGCTACGGAGTGGCCAGAATGTATTTTGAAGTCTGCTAAATATATAGAGTATAGAGTTGGAGATAGTACAGAACCCTGTGGAACTCCTGCACTGATGCCTTTTCTCGATGACAACTCATTCTGGACGCTACTATTGAACGTTCCAAGTCAAGCAAAATTACGCCCGTGCTTTTACGATTGGCTTTGTTGCATTTGTCGACGAAATTGACCACCCTTTTGATTTGGTGCACTTGCATGGTCTTGGACTCTTGTCAAGATTACTTTTTCGAAGACTTTGCCTAAAATTCTTAGCATACTAATAGCTGCTCGGTAAGTTTGGACTTTTGCCTTACTTCTATATGGGGATCACTTTCGCTGCTTTAAAAGAGCTTGTAAAGTATCCATGTTCCAAGCACCAATTCAATACCTTGCAGAAGAATTCGAAAAATTTGGTCGACATTACTATTAACATCACTGGTTTGATACCGTCTAGGCCAGGGACTTTGCTATTTTTCAAATTTGACACTAGAGCTTTCAGCTCACATGGTGTTCTTGTTGATCCCTGTTCATCACGCGGTGCAGTTCGTAGGTCTAAGCTTTGTGGGTAACTCACCAATCTTTGATCAGCTGTTCTCTGCATGATCCGATGCGCTTTTTCGAACTCATCTGCAAGCAGGTTAGCTTTGATCTAATTGTTCGAAACCACGTTTTCATCAGCTGTCTGATCGCTTAGTGTTGTTGTTTTGCCCTTCATTGACTTTGTCAGCCTCCAAAACTTTTTGCTGCCTGTTGGTAATTTTACAAATAAATTTGTTCCAATTTTCATTAATATCTCTGGAGATATGGAAGTAAACCAGCTTATTAATTTGTTTTAGTAAGCTCAGAAAGAATTGCCTCTCCGAATGTTGGCATCTTTGCAGTTTTCGTTGATATCGGTTTCTCTGGCCGATGAGATACAGTGTTAGTGGGGTGTCCAAATCGATGTAATATATTATATGATGACGGTGCGTGAACAAAAAAGTTTTTCTGCATTTGGAGGTTATGTGAACAATTCCAGCTGTATGTTGAGCATTGAAGTCACCAAATACAAATTGGCGGATGTTAATTTGCACAGATCAGCCGAGAAGTGTGATGTGTACTTTGGGTAGTACACTGATGTAAGTCTTGCTTGGCGACTGTTGATTTGCACCATGATCGAATTATACGAATTGCGTACCATGCTAACTAAAACAGCTTATTCTAGTTGTATGTAAGTGTCTTATTTGTTATGACTTGTGCGTTCCAGTGCATAACTTGAAGTCTGTCATTCAGTATTTGCTAATATTGCATGCTTTAACATCGTTCCTAAAACACGCAGTTTGTTGATTTTTGTTTTGCATTTTTGTAATGCGTCAAGGGCTTCGTAGAAAATCTATAGAATTTTCTCATTGGAGATGTTGTCGTTTGGACTTTCACCACCTATATTTGGGCTGCCCCTGAAATTATTTCACCATGTTTTGGGTGCTGCCGGAGTATTGACATTCATTTTGGGAAAATCAGTATCGTTGTATTTAAACAACGGTCTAACACGGTTTACACTTGGTTGAATCCGTCTTTCTGTCCTCTGCCTGGATATGATTTTGTGTTTATTATCCAAAAATTCTCTTCTGCATGATACATTTAACATCATCAGCCCGATGATTGACGTTTTTGAAATTCCTTTTAATGCAGTTAAAACACTTATAAACAAGTGAACTTGATTTTGGGAATTTGCTGATTAAGCATTCTGTGTTTCTTTTTTTTTGTGCGCCACAACCTATACACGCACTTTTTCTATGGCACTTCGCCGATCCGTGACCGTACATCGCACACTTTCTACATTGAGGAGGATTTCTTGCGAGGATTTCGCCAGCGCCCAAGATATACCTAATTTTAATTAGTTCTCTTTTGGGTACTTGTGAACGGTCTACCTCGATCCGTACTTGAGCGAGACGTCATAATTTCCTTTATATTGGCCACCTCGATGTTACAATTTAATTTAAGGTCATCGCTTAAAAATTTCGTTTCGACTTTCGGTAGTCCGAACAACTTTGTACTTTTGAGTATCCTTGACTGGGTGCGTAAAGTACAGATAGCCCGACTTATTCAGTTTCTCAAGGGCGACTTTATATTCTGGAAGGGAGTTTGCCATCACCTTGGTCCCAATTGACAATTTTTTTCACACGCCTGTGAGACATACATAGAAAGTCCTTATGGAACTCATATGAAAATACATAACACATATCGTTATTCAAAAAGATAAAAGAACAAATCTAGGCTTTTTAAATTTATCTGATTAAGCTTTAAGAGTTAGGAGTTATTAGGATCAATCAGTGTTAATTATTTTCCAAACATACCTGTAAATGGTCTAATAATGCTTCAAGTCCACGGTCGCTTATAGATGAACATCGTAAACTTAAAGAATGTATATGTTTTGACGCCAAAGTAAATGAATGAACTACGTCGAATGCGTCCTCATCACAGGCACCAATAAGTGCTATGGCATGAAAACCTCTTCGTATTAAAGAGTTATACAATTTTACTCGATCCAGATTTGTAAATTGCCGTAATTCACGACATTGAAGTGTTGGTAAAAGTCCCGACCAATATCGAGGACTACGATATAAAATTTCACGCCATATCATACACACTTGGGCTAAAACGCATCGTTCGTAAGAAGTAAAATATAAAAAGAACTTAGTCAAGAAACGATCGTCACACATTAAACTTCCAATTGAAGTTATTTGAGGTGGAAAATTGTGAAATATTATAGCTGGCTGACTAATAGCAGATGGCAGATGCGTTGTCACTGATCCTGGAGTTGTTGCAACTCCACAAGTGTGATGCATGTGTATATTAAGTAGTTGCTTTCGAAGTGTTACCGGTGTTAAGAGATTTTTTTGTACCGCTGGCCCCATTGTACTGAACTGCGAAGTTCCTGGTATTGAGATGTTCATTTGCTTTGCAATTGTACTAACCGTAGGAGTGGGTGGAGCACCCATTGGTTTGATTGTATTTGTTGTATTTATATTAGAATTAACCAGAGTTGATGCCACCATTTGTGATTGTAAATTTTGTTGTTGTAACATTTGAAAACTGTTAGTAGAGTGTTGTAGGGCATTTGAATTTGTAGAAATGTGATGTGTTTGTGCTTGAGAGCTTCCGGCTCTAGCGGGCTTGTCGGGAATGTTACTGGTACTGTTACTGCATAGTAAATTACTATTATTTGTACTGCAGTTTCCATTTGCACTGGTGCTGCTGCCTCCTCCACATAAAGCGTTTGTTACACGCTCCATTACTGAAGTTTTTGTGCTTGTTGAAGTTGAAGATAATGAGGTATTATTGATTGAAGAAGTAACATTGGGTGCGTGATTATTCTTGGAACGTAAGCCCAGTCCGTTTATTCGTTTCGATAACTCAGCGGAGGCACGTTCAACAACTCCTTGTGCTGATATCGATGACATATTGTTGCTTCCGATTTTTGCTTTTTGCCTTTTCAATAAATTATGTCGTTTGACTGCAATCTCTAAAATACAAAAAAACAAACACAACTATTATAATGACGTAATATATATACGGTTATGTTTTCATAATAAATAAGTAGTAGAACAAAGCCTGCATTCTAAAACAACCTCTTCATTCAGTACTATACTAGAGCTTAACACAAAATGTTGTAATTTCTCTGAAATATGTAACGCATGATAAGCAATCCAACCATTGTACGTTAGAATCATATTTCCGTAAATGTTGTTATATAACTCTCACAAAATGCGCAGGGTGTACAAAATACAAAGGCAAGTGCGCTTATACTCATTTTTAATTCATTAAGACCTTAACTTGTATTTAATTAAATTAATATTTGAACATGTAGAGGGTCCGATCCGATTGGAATTTGGGCATTTTTAATAGGAAATGAAATGTTTGTTCTTTTAAATAAGCCCTTTGTTAATTATGACAATTTGCAAATGAGTCAAAAATGGATATAGTATATGAGGCCACCATATACCACACCCAAAGGAACAAAGACAATTATTAATATTAAGCAGTGTTTGGTTGAAAGAAGTTAAATTCGCCTACTACAAGCTATAACGGGTTAACTGCGAAAGAGAAGCAACAGTACAGCTTAATCACAAAATTATGGAGGAGCTCGTTTTACATTAGCTAAGCATTATTAATTCGATAAAATAGAACAATGGGTCCAATGTCCCAAGAGATCCATCCTGTTCATACCTGCCTAAAAGCACTCTAAATAACAAATCAACAAGGATGATTCCCAATTTGTAAGAATTTCAAGGTAAAGGCGAATCCGGTCCAAATTTCGAGGCTGAGTTTTTATGGTACTTAAGGTGTGCTCCGAAATATTCGGTCTTGGTTATTTATTGTAAATGCACGTGGGTCAAATAAAAGTGTAGATTAATTCACTCAAGCATAAAACTTTAAGTTTTATAATTTTGTCTGCATATACAAGTACAAAAATTATCTATTCAACTAGTTGCAAAACTATTTTATATGGGAGGTACTAGGAACTTTGGTCTGATGACGACTATTTTCATATCAACATTCTAACTAAAGAAAATGTTTATCTATTCCTCAAAGTCAAAATTTCAAAGGAAATGAAATCAAATTGATCAAATGGTTTGGGCTCTATTGAGTTAAAAAAGATAAACAGCTGATCCTTGGAAATATACTAGACACATCTTCCAAACATTTAAATACTAATAAATATTTATAGTTTAACAATTTTAACAAACACCTTCATCGGATTACTTATTGATTGTAATTAACTAACAATTCTTGTGCCAAGTACCTCAAATGAATTTTAGAAATTCTCTTTTTCACTTTGTTAAGGAAAAATAGTAGTTGGCTAGCTTAAAAATTAGTTCTTCTTGTAATTAAAAAAAAAAAATTTTAAATCACATATTTTTCTTCTGTTAATATTATAGCTCATTTCATTTGGCCTTGCTCGCTTTGTTTTTTAGCTAATTTTTTCATATGTTGCACAGCGATGATAAATAACTGTAGAGTCCAACGAGTAAATCATATATATGTATTTAAAGTAAATATTTAAACAATACATTTTTTGTTTTGCTCAATGGAGCCAACTCTAGAGTTTTTTGTATTCTGTCACATTGTATCTCTTTTAGTATTTACAAACTAAAAGCCAAACTAGTGATCATGCATTGATTTATTTTCTAACAATATCGTAGTAGATTGTTTGGAGACTAGTTGGAGATTTTGTACACTTTTAATATTCAGCAAGCTAATTTCCTGATTTTTGCTCTTTAATGTGACTTTTTGTATGTGAATAAATCCTGAAACAATTTTTTTTTTAGCTATGTACCTTACACGGTTGACTTTAGTTGCAATTTTTGTGTGTAAAGTCAGTATCAATTTGGGATATTTTACTCTTGAGTTTTGTTATCCATTGCCATTTGCCGTATCTGATTTGTCCTCCGGCTGGCATTTGCATTAGGCCGGCAACTCAGCGGCACTTTGCGCCATCTTCTGATAGTCCCCGCACTGCTTGGCCTTTTCCTGCTGCAACTGCCGCATTGGGTAATCGCAGATTAAGCATATGTATTCTAAGAGTCCTGCGAGGAAAAACACATTTTGGGCTTTCCTGATTGAAAGTCTCTATACACTTTGGCATACTCATTTAAAACTATGTCATAAATCATATAGAGTTCTGTATTGAAATATAGTGCGTTGTATTTCCGATGAACTCTGTTATACAGTCTTTCATATTATAATATAGTATTTAATATAAGCTTTTAATTTATAATTTTTTTTTTTTTTTTTCTTAATTTATAATAAAGATTCAAACTTGAAGTTATTTACGAAGCCCCAGGTATAGCACAAGATACATCAATAGACTGGAAGGCCACGAAAACCACCTGGCGGTCAACCTCCTGGACAATAGCTTGCAAATCCGTCGACTTAAGCGAAGTCACGTACTGGATCTTCCGTTCCAATTTCAACCACACACCTAATCCATTTGTTACTGTAATTATCATGCTTAATTGTTAGTGCTTATTTTTCATCTCATTTGTATTTTGCCCCATGAATGTATCACACATTGTTTATTGTTATTATATACAGATTGCATATACCAAAGAAACTAAAAAAATCATCACGAAACCACACTATTTATTGAGAGCACAATAAAAAAATTGACTATTGAGAATCTTTGCACGATTTACACCAAAGGTATTACGTAGTCAGAGAAAGAGTCACCGGAGTCCCCATACCTTGATTGGCCTTGGTGAATCAAATTTGAAGCAAGAACTTATTTTTAACATACACATGTGTGTATGGAAATTGGGTTTTCTTACCTTTTGAACAAAATGGTTTATGATTGACGAAAAGCGGAGAAACAACTTGTAAGTTCTATGGAAAAGAATCCTCCAAATTAAGATCGGACTCGAAAATGTCTTTAATAAACAGTGACAAAACCATCCAAATAACATAGGGAGGGTAAATAACACCTCAACACCACAAAATAAAGTAGCAGTGAACGGGCGAAGGTATATATCTCAGACGAAATAGTTGTAAGTAGTGGACAACTATACGGAAACGCTTAAGAAGTCAGTTAAGAAGAAGGGAAGGCATTATGTCATTATATCAAATACTTTAAAAAGAAGACCTGAGTATACTAGAGAATGGTCTGGTAGAGGGGATGAATGCAGACCAGCAAAGTAGCAATCTTCAATTTACTGGTAAACATTTTATGCATGCTATTGGATCGCGTTAATAACAAGGGTAGCTGCCGAGCAGCATCTTAACTTGGTGCTCAACGAAGAACCCTGAATCTACAGAATTCATATGCGAGGACTGGAAAGTGAAATCATGATAGTAGTATCAAAAGCTAGGGAAGTGAGAGTGCCTTCCCTATGCATATTAATAGGGAAAACAACTTATAATTTATTTCTTGCAAAGATTTTGAAAATCGTGATTTTAAAACCATATTTGACATCGAAGTCACTGGAAAAGCATATAACCACCGTTCAGCGAACAACCCGGCTCCTCATTTGGAATGTGATACAAACACAACGAAATCTGGGGCAGAACTTTGTATTTATAACTTATAATGTGCCCCTAATTTAATGAGGTAAATAAGTTAAGAAGTTCTTCGCACTTGATTAGAAAACCCTTATAATATCAAATGGACCTTCAATAACCTTCCGCCCTCGCCAGATTTAACTCCAAAACGCAAATTAAGAAGAGTATATGCAAACACTTAAACACAGTAACCTTCAAGAACCAGACACAACAAACGAGAGAAGGAAAATATTTCTCAATTAAAACTCTGTACACAATCTAAATATGGCTATAATTCAAATATTTGAGGTCAACATACCAACTCCGGAGGAACTGTCAGCAACCTAAGAAATGAAACGCGTAGGCTATTCAACACAGCCAAGAGCTCAGCATATCAGATAATCAGATAAAAAATGAAAGGTCGAAAAATACAAATTCAGGACCTTTTATGAAGAAATAAAAGATACCCCAACCAAAAAGGCGCGCTTAAGCTTAACGAGAGTATGAAATCTTACCTTTTAATAGGACTGGTATATACAAAACAACGACACCTGCAGATACTACCTAGAAGAAGAGGGAAACCCACATCATCTTATTAATTGCCCAGCTCTGGAGGAAGTTAGTGAAGTTAACCTAGGTAAAATATCAAAAGATGAAATTTACAACATAAACTCCAATAAACTGAATAATTGGAAATAGGAATCAGAGTTGAGTAGAAAGCGCGTACGTAGGGTATATTATCTTATAGGTGGCAGTGCAATTAAGTATTATCATAATTAATATTATAATAATTATAATATCATAATATATAAATAAAATTTATGGAATATTTTGATACACATAATAGAAATCAAAATATCCCAAAAATTTAACATGAATGCAATACCAGTTAAACAAATTATGCACTATTTTGAGCTACGAATACAGTCAACGAGAACCTTTTATAACCTTGATACAAGAAGCGAACGCGAAACTAGCAAAACCACATACAAACAACGAGATGAGATAACAGACATTGCTACGCATACCAAAGGAAGCCACACCAACTTCTCAGCTGCATGTTCATGTAACACATATTCATTTAATACACAACTAAAATACTGCTTATAAGTGAGTCCGCCAACAAACAACAATTATTTATAATCCATATATGTTATCCACATAGCAAAAGTAAACAAGCAATTAATTAAAATATCAAAACTTGCGTAATTCCAATATTTTATAATAATCCAATAATTTATTTGATTTCCATTTTGATATTGAGTTTGATTCAAAATGGAGAAAAATATTTTGAAACGATAAAAGAATTGGAATATGTTTTAATAAACATGTTTCTCAGAAGTATAATTAACTCCTCAAATCAAATAATTCTTCTCACGGATAATAAGTACACGTATGTACATGTATATTTAAATTTGTGTTATCATTTATTACATGTACGATATACATGTTCTTATTATAATGAAATTATGCAGTATGAAATTTTATAAGTGATAATCGTATGTCTCTGTCTGGGAATTTAGGTTTATTGTTATAAAAAGGGTGAATTTTCTTAAGTAATTTAGCACACATAATTTAGAAATTTTATAAGTGATAATCGTATGTCTCTGTCTGGGAATTTAGGTTTATTGTTATAAAAAGGGTGAATTTTCTTAAGTAATTTAGCACACATAATTTAGAAATTTTATAAGTGATAATCGTATGTCTCTGTCTGGGAATTTAGGTTTATTGTTATAAAAAGGGTGAATTTTCTTAAGTAATTTAGCACACATAATTTAGAAATTTTATAAGTGATAATCGTATGTCTCTGTCTGGGAATTTAGGTTTATTGTTATAAAAAGGGTGAATTTTCTTAAGTAATTTAGCACACATAATTTAGAAATTTTATAAGTGATAATCGTATGTCTCTGTCTGGGAATTTAGGTTTATTGTTATAAAAAGGGTGAATTTTCTTAAGTAATTTAGCACACATAATTTAGAAATTTTATAAGTGATAATCGTATGTCTCTGTCTGGGAATTTAGGTTTATTGTTATAAAAAGGGTGAATTTTCTTAAGTAATTTAGCACACATAATTTAGAAATTTTATAAGTGATAATCGTATGTCTCTGTCTGGGAATTTAGGTTTATTGTTATAAAAAGGGTGAATTTTCTTAAGTAATTTAGCACACATAATTTAGAAATTTTATAAGTGATAATCGTATGTCTCTGTCTGGGAATTTAGGTTTATTGTTATAAAAAGGGTGAATTTTCTTAAGTAATTTAGCACACATAATTTAGAAATTTTATAAGTGATAATCGTATGTCTCTGTCTGGGAATTTAGGTTTATTGTTATAAAAAGGGTGAATTTTCTTAAGTAATTTAGCACACATAATTTAGAAATTTTATAAGTGATAATCGTATGTCTCTGTCTGGGAATTTAGGTTTATTGTTATAAAAAGGGTGAATTTTCTTAAGTAATTTAGCACACCATTCGAACTATTAAACTATAGAAATCGGTATACCTTTCTTTTTTATATAATACGTACAAATATACAACTATAAGTCAATAAGATATTTTTCTTTTTTAAAAATTAGTTAATTCACATTATATTTAGACTAGTATTATTTAACATAATATTTAGCTATATATACACGACACTTCACTTTTAATAATCATCGAACGTTGAATCTTAGCGTATACTACATTTATTTAGAAAAGGGAATATCCATCCTTTTATGTTATATTGACAAAAATTTAAAAGCTTTGTTTTTATGGACATGCGCATAACGATGGTGATGTTTTGATAATGTAGGTTAATCTTGTTTAATTTTATTTTAAAGTGTGTCACTTTATAAAAATTTTGTATATAATTATTAATATATGGTCCATACAACATAAGATATGTAATAAGAGTGGTTTGGATTATAAAAAAATACAACAAAAAAACAAAGCTTTCCTTAGCATGTGCCAATGCGCAAACCCAATTTAATTTAAGTATACATTGATAAGAAAAAATTTTCTCAATGTTTGTGAAGGAAGTTGCAATGAGTTCTGCATTAATCAACCCTATTCGAATATTATATGCCTTTCATAATACGACAGAATTTAATGGACTCACGAATAAGTGAAACTTTAATAGTCTTAATCAAGTAAGGTAAGTCAGACTTTGGTTTTTGAGAGAAAATATTCATTAGATTTACGCAATGTCGTCTCTACTGTGCTGACACTTCGAATCCTAAGTCTTACTTTGAAAGAAGCCAGATATTCAGTGTACCGTTAATGTGTCAAGTATTGCTCTTTAAGGCTATTATTCGAAAAATAGTTCCATCATTCCTTATCACTCTAATTTATTTAATGCGTGGTAGGAGTGGGTGCATGTAGAACCTAAATAGATTTTTGGTGAACGTTGTTCAAGTCATAAATTCCATGACTTGATAGATTATATAACATTTGAAATGTTGAAATGTTGAAAGTTAACTAGCTACATTTTATTGTGTACTATTTTCATTTGCGGTCGCCACAGTTAAGGATGTATATATCACAAAAAGCTCTTCCCTGATTTATAAAAGGCTTATAATTTACACAATAAAGCTTTTTCACAGCTAATTATAATAATCCATTTTGTTTACATTTTTTAACCATTTCTGTTGTCACTGAGTTTTGTAATTAAAACTATAAATAAATATTTCCAAACGACTTCACCACAAATAAAATGTGTTGTACCATAATGATGGTACCATAATGATTATATAATAATAGTCAATAAATCTATTCAATTAATTAATAAACTAAATATTGAATAGAGTATTATAGTGTCGTACAATATGATTAGACCTCTTTAACAAACCCATAAATAACTCTATCACAAAGTTATTTATAATAAATAGAGACTTTGGGCATTACCTCCTAATGTTTGTTGCGCACGGTGTTTTTGTTATTTATATTTTGTACAGATGCGAGATGTACAGAGATGTACATCATGCGTTATTTGTACTGTTCACATCGCTTCATTCACCGTAGCCCACAGATCTTAGCACACTTTTCGCTTCTTTCTTTTCGCTTTGTTACGTTACGCGCTCCGCATAAATCGTAGTGGACTTGGGATTTGGAGATTGGGAGTTTGATATGGCGCTGACTACACGGTCATGTCATGTGAAATGATCACGTTCGCCTGAAACATCACACTCTTTAAGAATTAAAACTCATTGTCGGCATGTGTGGCATGAATCACTGCACATGACGTGACAGTGTAGCTTGCCACAATGTTAGTGAACGACCGACTGTGCTCTCATTCTCTCGTTCTGTTTGAAATTTTATCTGACTTTTGTTGTCGGCCGCGTTGGAGGTAGGTTTTGATTTTACAATTATTTATTTCCGATTGTAGCAATCAAAATTTTGGTTGCTTGAAGTTGAAAATTTGAAAGATCTCTTCGTCGCTTAGGTTTTAGCCATTTTTTTTTTGCAAAATATGACATAGCGGTTTTAATTAACAAAGATATTCAGAGACAGCAAAATTTGTTTATTCCTGTAGGAATGGTGACTTCAGCTTCGGCTGAATAGGCAACCACCCACTATCCTGTATGCCAAATATCCGACGTTGTGTTTTCTTTACAGCCAAATTGAGTACCTGCATCAGCATTCACACATCAATGTTCCATTTCGGTTTCCCAAAAGCCACTTTTCATTAATTTCAAATTTAAATCAATTTTGTTTCTCTCCTTTTTTCCCATTATTCTTGTTCTTAAATATTTTAATAAAAAGTGTATTTTTATAATCATCACAATTATCAAAAAGTGATCTGGAATTTTGTCCGGTGTTCTGCATAGCAAATGAAGAAAACGAAACCAGGGTTTTACATATATCTCACGGCTTGTCAGAAAACAAATTTTGCAATGCCGAGAAGGGAGAACAAAATCAATTGTTGTGGATTGAACCCTTTTTGAATTTTTCTCTAATTCTAACAATAATTCATTAAAAAGTATTTAATTAAGAACTCATTTTCTATAATCTTCCTCATTTTGATACATCTCTTCCACTAGCGCAAAATTCTTTCGACGGGAATTCCTTCGATGAACAGTGATTATAAATTCGTTGCACTAGGGTGTTGGATCCTTTTCATATACTGCTGTCAGAGAACACGTATACTCAAAAACAACCTTGACGTTTAACTTATCCACTGTCCACATGATTTCGGTTATATTTTTAGACACTTTGTAGAAGAGATCTAGCATATGTTTATACGTATCGTACTTCATACTAATCAAACTTATAGGTAGTACTTGTGTTTTTGCTTTTCCCTTTCTTGCCATACCGTATTCCAAATTAGATAGCTGAGTAATCCGAAATTAATACACTTTTCAGAACCTTCCAACCCTGAATTCTTCCTACAGCACTGGGTAATGTCAATTACCTTAGCTCTTCGAGTAAAGAGGTTACTTGATTGCTAATAAGATGTTGCACTCCTCCACAAATATTTTTTATGGATATAAATGGATATTGAGCAGACATACACGTATTGTTTTTTGATGCGGCCCACTAAACTTAATTAAGTATCCTTTATAAGACCGTCGACCCCCACTCCTGGGAGATAATCATGCTTGCTGCGCTCATTTCCCCTCTTGTACAGCATTACCTTCAGATTCTGGTCAGATTCTGCACTGAGTGGTCCAGCCAAGTGGTCGCGTCAAGGCAACCGTGACTTACGCTGTTGAAACGTGATAAATGAAGATTCAGAAATAACGGTAATTTCCGCCAGAGAGATTGAGGTATACTCACTATAGCATATTCTGAATCAGTCCGTCCGTCCGTCTGTCTGTCTGTCTGTGTATCTGTTCAAAACATAGAACGACACATCTGATTCGTTTGCCTAGAATAGAAAAAAGACGGATATCGTATATATAATACCATTATATTTTAAAATGTTTACCTCACAAAACATTGAAAAAAGTTGCAATTTAAAAAGCTCAAAGCCGCCGACTCTTTTCAACTTAATGCACAATTATAGCAAATATTTATGTAAACCGTTTTTTTTAATTAATCTATACTTTTTGGCGTTTTATCTCAGTGTGCCACGGAGTGTAACAAAGCAGGCCAGTCCGGTGTTTACACTTTCCCTTGTTATATTTCGTTTTCTGTTTTAACCACTGGTACCATGGGAACACGGCAGTAACAAGTATAATTTAAATAAAGTTGTTAGTGACATTGACTTTTCTATTAAATAAAAAGTATTCTATACTTAAATATTCGACGGCTGTGTTTGTACTTTTCCATATAGGCTTCTTGAAAGGTTAAGACGAAGGCAGGTCAATCACTGGTAGTAGACGAGACCATTGCAAAAGTAGCCCCAATATAGTGCAGACACTGATGTTTCGGCAATCACAATAGACGCGCAATTATTTATGGAAGCTAATCAAGCAAAACGGAATTCAAATTGTAACACGAGGAAATTTGGTTTGTTAATATCAAATAATTTCCCACCACGCGATTTTTGATGCTGCATGCTTTTTGACAATTATTCGCTACTACGTATTGTAGTTTCAATCGTCCGGCTGGTGTTTTCCACTCGTGCTTTTGGTTCGTGTTTGTCTTGCACTCAAAATTTTCCGATCGATACATGCAAAGTTATTGCTGCTTGGAAAGCACAGTTATTTTTTTAATCCAATTGTGCTGAGAGACTTCAAAGTACGAAGAAAAAGGATATGTCTCTTCCAATAGCATGTGTGTTAGTGAAGGTTGCAACCGACCAGCATTAAAAACTTACGGGTGTTTTTATTATTTTTACAAAAAAATTAGCGCTTGTTTTCGGAGAACCTTACCAGCTGAGTTGTTCACTTAAGGTTTTGGCGACAATCCATGTTTCGACTGCTTTTCAAAGTGAAGCAGTAACAGTAACCTAAGACAAAGCGAAAACAAGGTAGATCTAGTGAATAGGAGATATTTCACTCCAACCATAGTTACACGTCCATGTTAACACGCATTTGAACAACTGGACGCAGCTAAGGAGGATGCGGAACCTGAAAATACCAAATGTATAGGAATACATTCGGTGAGAATGTCGTCTTAGGACGGGGTGTTCGGAGTAACAGTCTGCCATTCCGCTCTCCCTTTAACTCGCCGAAGTTATCCGCGCCGCCTTTTCACCTCCACCACGCCGATCAGCTGTGTTGCGGATAGCCGAATTCGGCCTTAGTTTTAAGGATATATATATAAGAAAACCTTTGTGTAGAAATTAAGGTTTCGTTTTAAAGTAGTGCAAGTTAAAAGGTTCAAGCAGCAACACCTAGGAGGTCCAAGTAATAAAAGTGATTACGGAAAAATATTCCACCATCTTACATAATTTCGGTCGGGAAAATCGTGACTACATCCACGAAGTCACCATTTCGTGAAATCTTTCTTCGAACAAAACTGGGAAGTCGACTAGGTCGTCGGGGATTCTGCCTTAACATTGAGCGTTGAAGGCAGAACATTTTTGGTCCTTCGAGCCGGATCATCGTCCAATTTAGTTAAGAAATTGGAGATCGGTGAGTTCGTTCCATTTCCTTTACAAGTGTGCCGCGAGTGAAATATTTTAAATTGTAATTCGGGCAAATTACTGTTAAGTCAGTATACGTGTAATCGAAGGGCATTCCT
>JXPZ01020725.1:0-12312 GCA_001014575.1 Themira minor
GACGACGACGAAGACACCACACGAATCGTGCAGGGCCGCTCCGCCCTCTCGCGAATAAAACGAAAACAATGTCAAAAACACACGGCTGTCACCGTTCCGCCATTAACCATTCATGAAACACATTTGGGCGAACCTCTTCTTCTTCTTTCTTCGGGGCCGCGTTCAATCGTCGAAGAAATTTCATTCAATGAGGTGTTTTTTTCATGGTGTGGAATATTCATTGGTGCCAACCCTTTTTTCGTCGCCCGAGAAGCGAACACCACATTTACCATTCATTTCGCACAACTGTTTTTCCAGCGCCCAACACACACATGCACACGCACACAAACAAAGACACACGCGGATTTACAAATGTTTTTCGGTCGTTTCGATTGAAATGTGCCTTCATTCTTTGTTTCACGTATAAAATTAGCGCCGCGACTTTGTTGGGGGAACAAATCAACAGCAGCACCAAAATACAAAATGGCGCGTGTCTACTACGACGAGTGGTGCTGAACGAACACACCAACGAACGAACGAACGGCGCAGCGAACGAATGTGTAGAAACGTACCAAAAAAAAAAAAACACACACACACGCAACCCACCGTTCAACGTGATTTAGGAATATTTTTCATTTCTTTTTGCACTCATAAATTAGTTTTCTCGTTTTTTGTGGCGTCGGCCACATTTTAAATTACACAAAACTTTGGGTATTTCACTTTAATATACTTTTCTACTCATTTGATATGCGATATTCCTGCATTTCTTACTTTTGTTTTTCCCGTACACGCAGCAGAGCAACCAAATACTATTTTTATGTAATGCCAGTTATGACGTCTGCGCCAGTGATGCCAATGCCCAATGCCTTTGCAGTGAGAGTTGCCATACGGCGGAAATGTTCTCGCGATTGATATTAAATACCAATGGCATATTGTGAAACAAATTCGCATTGTTGAATTTATATTTTATTCGATTAAGGAAACTAAGGGAAAATCGAATTCAAACAAATACGACAGAATTACTGTGTAAAAGTTGGGCGCAAAACAACACTGTGTGTTTTCAGCATACCAACAAACGGCAATACAAATATTGATGGGAAATCATTGAATGTGGACAACCAAAAGACTAATATTGAACGCCCTTGAGTATTGTGGGAAATTAACGAAATAGTTCTTGGAATTTCAATGAATTGCGTGAAAAGACTTATAATATTGCCGCAATGATCGATCAATGGAACTTACCTTGTGTTATTTCTCAATTTCTGCTGCCCCTCTAATACTTTATAAGAATCGATCAAGCAATGTTATCTTAAGTGGAATGTTGTATTACAGACTGTTATCGTTTAGGTTTTTATGTTAAGTACAATACTGTTAAGTCGAGTAAGATGTTGTATTGCAGACTGTTATGGTTTAAGTTTTACTTCAAATTGAATTATTTGGTGTATGTTTATCACAGAGTTGTTGTTGTAATTGTTTTGTTTCACTTGTGTTGGATTTTCGAATGTTAGAATTAGCGTTTGAACTTTGTTCGTATATGCTGACTAGTGAATGCCGTCTCTCCGTCACGTTCGCCGTTACAAAACCGAATGAGAATAAATGCGAAAGGGTGCAATGGGATATAGGAACTCTGTAGTAGCCCTCGACGAGGCAGGCAAGTCGTCCACGCTGGCCGCTCATAAAAACAGGCACACATCGTCGGCCTCGGCCAGGTAACGGCGCATCGGATTCGCGTAGATTACCGCCGATCAGCGGCCAATTCCACTGAACTGGGTACCTGGGCGGCGACGTGACCGCCGCGGTAAATACCTGTGCCGCAATCCCAGCTAATTGGCAGATTTTCCCCGTGCACGATTCCGCGAATCGGCGGAAAAAATCGCGTACTTAAAGACGGTTTCTTATTGTTTTGTTTATTTGAAAATTTATTGGATTTCTTTTGTTGGGCCCGGACGGCCAACGGAAAACGAACCGAAACCTAAATACAAATCATACGCATATACATAAATGTTCGTCGTAATCGCGGGCAACACACGATGCTGCCCGCTCGCGCTCTCGCCTCTGCCCACAGGCCACGGGGGCGGGGCGGCGTGGCCGGGCGTCGGGGCACTCGCTTTCGCCAGCATGCCACACACGTGCGGCAATGTTGCACCTAAATAGATTGCACGCCCATGCTTGGCGCATGCCCCACGAAACCGGGTGCACCGCGCCCCCACCTGCCACGCCGCCCGTTCGAATCGCCTCTGGTCCAGTAAAATTTATCACAGTTTACAACCGGAGACGGCCGTGGCGTGTGGGCAAAGGCAAGATTACATTCCAAAAATATAAAGATAACATTTTCTCTTACAGTCTAGAAAACACAAAATTGTTCGTGTGGGGGAAATGGGTGGGGGAGTAAATTGTGTAATGTCTCGGGGATCGATCGGTTCGGCCTTCATGGCGGCCGCAGCAATTGCTTTATACTAAATAAATTCATTTCGTGTGGCCGGCCCTGGGGAAGGGGCCCCCCCTCCGACCGCCCTCGCCCGCCGCATCGAAATTTCTTCGCTCGCTTCGATGCGGCGTGACGGTGGACGGCACGGCGGCCGGCCAATGTGACTCAAAGTTCAATTTGAAATTCTAGCGCACATTACACAATCCTTACAAAATCTTCAACAATTTCATAAATCATTACAAAATCTCTTTTGGTCTTGCTCTAGCAATATCAGTAATAGAGTAGTGTAAACTTAAAACTAGCTTCGTCGTTTATTAGTAGTAGTAGTAGTAGTAGGGAGGGTTTGCTGTGGCCTTCTATTTGGAGGACTTCTTCTTCTTGGGCGGCATTTTCGCCCAGATGCGGAAGAAGTACTCGTCGCGTCGCAGCAGCTTGCCCCGCGCATACGAATGTATGTCGGCGTCCATGTGATGGTCGCGCAGCCACGACGACGTGTTGCACGTGCTCATCTCGGTGCGCGGCTCGTCGGGCAGCAAGCTGGATTGACCTGTAAACCACACCACAGAGAATGGGTTAATGCCGTCCACACTGTGGGGGACACACAACTTACCGGTTGTGATGACCTTGTAGGGCTCCTCGGACTCGAGCGGCTCACTCAGTCCGATCTCGTTCTTGGCGAATATCCGTATCATGTATTCGTGGTTCTCTTGCAAGTCTCGTATTTGGAATTTCTGTACGCCGGCCGGCACACGGCCCACCTCGATCCACATGGTCTTCTTCATGTCGCGTATGGCTATGTGATAGCCGAGCAGCGGGGCCCCGCCGTCCGATTCGGGCAGGCCCCATTCGAACACATGTGCGTTGGCGGCAATGACGCGCGCCTCCAGTGGGGCGGTCGGCGGCGACGGTACAGCTAAAACGGTAATCAAACATTTTAGCAAGGTCTTCGTGAGAGCTTTGAGCGGCATTAGCTTACTTGCGTGTGTCTTGAGGGCGATCGCTTCGGTGACTGCTGGTGCACCCAAGCCGACGGCATTCTCGGCCGACACTCGGAACCAGTACTCGCACTTCTCCTTCAGATTGTCGACGGTGTATTGCAGGCAATGGGCATCCAAGGTGATCACCTTGGTCCATTTCGTCGAGGTCGAGGAGCGTTTCTCCACGCAGTAGCCTATTCGGTGGAGATTCATTAATACTTGATGGCCTGCGGGGAGTAGGATTTTGATTCTTACCGGTGATTTCAGAGCCTCCATTGCTGGCGGGCACTTCCCAGTCGAGTGTCACACTGCGACTGGTGATGTCCGGGGCGCGTAGGTTTTGTGGCGGCGACGGAGGAGCTGTTCGTGGGGAATGACAAAAATGATTAGAAATGCAATTCTGTGCCAGAGTCTCAGTGCGTTACGTACCGATATTCTCATGAGCATATACTGTTAGGCGTTTGCATTGGCATTAGCAGAGAGAGAGAGTGCATTGGGTAAGCATAAGCATTAGAGAAAGCATTAGTTGGCATTGTGCCATTGGGGGGACTTGCACTACTGGCGTAGCGAAAGCTCTGGGCTGGGCTG
Source organism: Themira minor (assembly GCA_001014575.1). Classification (NCBI taxonomy): domain Eukaryota; kingdom Metazoa; phylum Arthropoda; class Insecta; order Diptera; family Sepsidae; genus Themira; species Themira minor. Next base: position 3,973 of record JXPZ01020725.1, read on the forward strand.
GGGGGTACTTACTGATGCGACGGCCCACGACGATCTTGTCGTCGGTCTGTAGGGGTTCGCTGGTGCCCACATCGTTGCGCGCATAGATGCGGAATTGGTAGGCGCGATCCTTTTGCACGTCGCTCACCAGAAGGCTGGTGACGGTGCCCGCTGTGGTGCTGCCGATGCGTGTGTACGCAGTCTCGTGGAATTCCTTCATTTCGACAATGTACTCGAGGATCTTGGAGCCGCCGTCCGTTTCGGAGGGCTCCCACGACAGCGTGAACGAGGTGTCTGTCATGCCCGACACATCCACCGGCACCTGAGGCGGTGATGGTTTTTCTACACGACACGCGAAAAAAATTCTATGAAAACTTTGCTCCCTGTGAGGGCAACCACGGCCGAATACTTACCGAATTTCTTGGTGATGGTGACCGTTTGACTTTCGGTGGGCTCCGATTCGCCGACCGGATTGATCGCCACCACACGGAACATGTACTGGGCGTTCATGGAGAGCTTCTGCACGGCGTACGAGGTGATGTCCTTGTCGAAGTCGGCCACCTTCATCCACACGTTGTGCTGCAGATCGCATTTCTCCAGCATGTACTTGTTCAGATCCAAGCCGCCGTCGTCGACCGGCGGCGTCCACTCCAGCCGTATGGAGTCCTTCTTCATGTCCTTGATCTCCAGCGACAGCGGACGGCCGGGCTTGTCCACAATCGTCACGTTGCACTCGACCGACGTCGAGCCGCACTCGTTGGTGGCCGTCACCCTGTAGCGGCCGGAATCCTCGCGACTCACCTGGGTCAGCGTGTACAGGCTGGTCGTTTCGGTGGTCTCGATGCTGATGCGTTGTGTGCTCTTTTGCAGGGTGCTCTCCTTGTGCCACGTGACCGTGGGCTGGGGATGGCCGCGTACGTTGGCTGGAATGCTTAGATTGGTGCCGGCGCGCAGCTTCTGTGTGATGTACTTGTCGTCGATGTCGATGGTGGGCCGCTCCTGTACGGTCACCTTGCACGTCGTCTCCACGCTGCCCATTTCGTTGGTGGCCACACACGTGTACGTCGCCTCAGTCTCAACGGTGGTCCGTTCGATGGTGTACTTGGCCACGCGGTTCTCGTACGTGAGGTTGGGCGACTCGAGCGGCTGGCCGTTGCGCTTCCAGGTGACCTTCGGTTCGGGTATGCCGCCGAACACGCACGACAGCGTCAGCTCCTTGTTCGGCTCGGTGACGGTGTCCTGCAGGGGCTCCCGTATGCTGGGCTTCTCCCTTTTGATTTCCGCCACCAAGCGTATGGGCGGCGACAGTGGCGACGGCGGCGATGGCCCCACCTCGTTGACGGCCACCGCACGGAACACGTACTCGGTGTCGATTTGCAGTCTGCTCAGTGTGTAAGTGGTGTCCTTGATCTTGCGAATCTCAGTCCATCTAAACGAGAGGCGAATGAGTTCATCGAANATCGAAGGAGTTCATCGAACTGGCCACGAAATTTCCCCCNGGCGAATGAGTTCATCGAACTGGCCACGAAATTTCCCCCACAAGCACTTACTTTTCCTCCTTGACGTCTTGGTACTCGAGAATGTACTCGAGAATCTCTGAGTTGCCGTCATCCTCTGGAGGCTTCCAGTACAGTGTGATTGAGTCGTGCATGACTTCCAAGGGCTGTGGAGTACCCGGTGCCTTTGGTTTACCTATAGAGACCAATTGGTTAAGTCGTTTCTCGGAGGGGCCGTCTCGCTCGAGTCTACTTACGCATGATGACCAAATGCAAACTGGCCTCCGCCTCGCCGACGGGGTTCTTCAGTTTCAGCGTGTAGTCGCCTTCGTCGTCGTCGACCACCTTCCTGATGGTCAGCTGGGCGGATTGTTCGTCGATGGTCGGTATGGTGCGTGGCGTCTTCGTGATCACCGTCTTGCTGGTGCGCCATTCGGCCTCCGGCTGCGGTTGGCCCGTGTAGCGGATGGTCATGGTGACGTCGTCGTGCTCCTTCACCTTGACGGTTTGCTCCTTGTCGGAGATGATCATCGGCGGCGTTTTCCTCTCCTCGACACACAGCTTCGTCGCTGTGGTCACGTTGGCCGCCGTGCAGCTCACATCGCCGGCATCGTCGTCGTCGGCGTCGTGTATCACGTAACGGCGCACAGTGCCCTCCACGAAGACGTCGTGCTTCTTGTTCGGCTTGACGGGCTTGCCCTTCTTGTACCACGTGACCTCACAATCTGGCTGAGACAATTTCACCACGAACTCGGCGTCGCTGCCCTTCGGGACGATGGTGACGTCGGGCAGCGGCAAAACGAACTCTACCAGCGGCTCTTCCACATTCAGTTGGGCGGTGGCACTCTGCTCGCCCACCTTAATCGNGCGATGGTGACGTCGGGCAGCGGCAACACGAACTCAACCAGCGGCTCTTCCACATTCAGCGTGGCGGTGGCACTCTGCTCGCCCACCTTAATCGAATACTCGGCAATGTCGTCCGGTTGGGCCTTGAGAATGCGCAACGTTTGCTTCTTGCCGTCGATCGTCAGCTGGACATGTTCGTCGATCTGCAGCTCGTGGCCGTTCTTGAACCACTTGACCAGAGCATCGCCCTTGCTGAGTTCAATATCGAACTCGGCGTTCTCGCCCTTCGTGACGGTGACATCCTTGGGCGGGGTGACAATCTCTGGCGGCAGTTCGATCACGGTCACCTCGCACGAGCATTCCTGGTCCTCCAGCTTGCACGTGTACTCGCCTTCGTCGTGAATGCTCGTGTTGTGGATGACCAGACGATGCACTTTGCCGTCCTTGATGAAGTCGGCGTTCTTCTTCTCCGGCGTGATCTTCTCGCCGTCCTTGTACCAGGTCACTTCCACAGAGTCGGTGGACACTTCCACATCCAAAATGGTGGTGTCCTTTTCGGTGACCTCGTAGTCTTCGAGCACCTTGATGAATTCGGGCTTGCGCGGCAACACTTCGACTGTCGATTGGGTCGATTGATCCTTCACCTTGCACACATAAGTGCCAGANGCACTTCGACCGTTGATTGGGTCGACTGATCCTTCACCTTGCACACATAAGTGCCAGAGTCGCGCAACGTCGTGTTGCGGATGACCAGCTTGTGCGTCTTGCCATCCTCGACCACCACACGATGATCCATGCCGCTGAGCTCTTTGCCGTTGAAGAACCACTTCGTGGTGACCACATGCGAGGTCTCGCACTCCAGCGTCAGCAGTTGCACTTCCTCGATGGTGATGTTCTTCTTCAGTTTCTTGGTGAAGGTCACCTCGTCCACCTCGACAATCACACGGGCGCCATGAGAGGTCTTGCCCAGCGGATTGCTGGCAATGCACTTGTAGTCGCCGGAGTCTGTCTCCGGGTTGGCCTCCTTGATGATGAGCTCGATGTTCTCGCCGTCGTAGATCTGTTGAATGCGCTCGTTGGGGTACAGCGGATTGTTGTTGAACAGCCATTCGACCTCGGGCACTGGATTGCCCGACACCTTGGCCGGCAAACGGATAACACCCTTATGCGGCACCGACTGCTCCTCGAAGCGTTCCACGAACAATGGGGGCTCTGCATTGCCACTGGCGGGCTCTGTAACAGGCAGCAATGAGAGGTCACATTCGATTCATGCAAAACGAAAACATTCATTCCACAGTTAGAGGGGCGGGGGAACATTGAACATTGTACTTACCTTCGATGGTCAGATTGGCGGAGGTCTCCACACTGCCCAAGGGATTGACGGCTTTCACCGTGTATTCGCCCTTCTGGTCGCGCTTCGGCGATATCAAGGTCAATGTGTGGATGTCTTTGTCGGACTTGGTGTTGCCCTTGACGGGCTTGCCGTCCTTGTACCAGGTGACCTTCGGCGCTGGGTTGCCGACAATTTGTGTCGACAACACCACACTGTCGCCCTCGCGTATGATCATGTTGCGCAGGGGTTCGAGAATTTGCGGTGGCTCCTTTTCGGTGGTGCGCACCTTCAGCATGATCGGCAGACGGGACTCGCCCTCGCGATTGGTGGCGATCACTTCGTAGGTGCCCTCCTGCGACTTCTTCACCTTCTTGATATGCACCACGCTGCAGTACATGTGCATGTCGGACTCCGTGACGATGCGCACGTTCGTCTCCGACTCGGTGGTGATCTCCTCCCCGTTGAACGTCCACGTGATGTCCGGCTCGGGCACGGCCACCAGCCGGCACTCCATGATCACATTCGTGTCTTCGTCCACGTACTGGGCCTTGGGCTTGCGCGAGAACGTCGGCGGTATGCCCTCGAGGATGTCGGCCAGCGATGACTCACGCGACATGCTCTTGCGCGACAAGCCGGTGGCGTCGGAGCCGTGATCGGACAATGGCGTCTCCACCACCAACTCGGTGGTGGACGATGTGAAACCGGCCGCATTCTTGGCGACGCACGTAAACTTGCCGGCATCCTCGGGGAAGACCTCGCGAATGATCAGCGTGGCCACATTGTCGTCGTCGTAGTACATTTGGAAGTCCTGCGACGGCTTTATGATGGCCGTCTCTCGGAACCAGGCGATCTGGGGCCGGGGCACACCCTCGACCTTGCACTCGAACTGCACGGTGTAGCCGTCGGGCGTGTGGATCGGCTGAAGCTTCTCGATGAAGCGCGGCGCCATGGGCTTCTCGTCGGGTCCGGGGCCTGCGGTTCGGTGCGGACGTCCACACACACACACACACAGACACAGAGAGAGACACACACAGAGACGTTACGTGCATCGTACAAAACATAGAAATATAAGAATTGCAACAGTTGCACAGTTATTCACAGAACGTCTGGGTCCATGTTCGGATACTCACGTTCAAACACCGGCAGCTTGTCGATCTTCTCGTGCAGTTTCTTCTGCACGTATTGCGTGTACTCAGCGGGCTCCATCAGATATTGGGCGGGCACCCAGCCCTCCTCGTCGGTGATGTTCTTCTTGACGAACCACCACTCGGAGCTGTGGCGTCCGATCACATAGACCTTCTCGCCCTCCACCAAATTGATGGCCTCATCGTTGTCGGCCACATAATTGCAAATCGAATACATGGCGTTCTCGTCTTCGGTTTCTGAAATGCCCAAACATTTTAGCCTCGAACGTACGAGCATTCTGTCTACTGCTTGACTTACCTTCAATATCCATTTGACGTGTGATATTGAGAGAGGCTCCATCTGGTTGGGCGGTTAGAAAAATCAATACATTAGTTAAGTTTGTGCAAATTAAACTGGGCGATTTCGTTAACACAGCAACAAAACATGGAATATACAATGAGGCAAGCAGTGTGATGAATGAACAGATCAGNCATGGAGGCAAGCAGTGTGATGAATGAACAGATCAGAGAGTGAATGAGGGGGGGACGACAAATATTTAAGTTCCTTCATTACAGTTTGTCGAATTTACCTCGCCTATAGATATTCTGTTATCATATAAGCTATGTGGGGGGGAAGAGAGAAAAAGTGAAGAGCTGTTTGAATTAAATAAAATGCGCCGTCATTAGGCAAAGCAATGAGTGCGTTGGGTGAAATAGTTTGCTGCAGTCGTATCGTTTTTTTGGTGACTTACCTTCGTTGAAGACCTGTTGCACGACCTTGCGCTTCTTCTTGAACGTAAGAGNTTCGTTTGTTTGGTGACTTACCTTCGTTGAAGACCTGTTGCACGACCTTGCGCTTCTTCTTGAACGTAAGAGAGTCCTCATCGTATGTCACCGAATCGCGTTTCGGCTGTCGCAAGCCGATTAGGAACTGTTCCTCCTCTTCGTCTTGCACAGAGTAGTGGGGCTTGGCGGGTTTCTTCGGTTTCAGCTGGAAGGCGAAATCATCGGGTGGCAGCTCTTCCACCTGGTACTCTTCCGGCTCTTCGACGTCGTACATGGTGTCCTCGATGCTGCTGTCGTCGCGTATCTCCTCGATGATCGGGCCCTCGCCATCGTCGTAGTCTCTGATCACCTTGATGTGGGCCTCCTCGGATGCCTCCGAGTAGGTCTTCTTGATGGGCTTCTTCAGTTTGACATTGCCCGACATGGAGATCTCCTCTTCGGCATACGAGTCGAGAGCGATGTTGAACTCTTGGTCGACGTCCTCCTTGGTCTTGGTCTGTTTCGCCCGGAAGGTGACATTTTCGGTGTCGGTGAACTCTGGTATTTCCACACCCTTCTTGCGGCGCTTCAACTTCTTCACCGTGTACTCTTCTTCCTTCTCTTCGGTGAATTGCAATGGTTTCGACTTGGGCTTCTTCGCGACGATGAACTCTTCCACATCGGAGGTTTCTTCGTATTCCTCTTCGCGTTTGATGTGCAACTCAGCAGCCTCCTCGTCGACGGGTGTCGGTTTGACGGGGCGCTTCTTCAAAACGGTTGCCTCTTCGGCGACGCCCTCATTGATCTGTTTCGGCTTCTTCAGGGACATACTGAACTCCTCCTCTTCGAGATCCTCCACAGACGGCTCGATCTTCTTCTTAGGTTTGCGGCGCATCACCACAGCCTCTTCGATGATTTCTTCTTCTTCGATTTCGACCGGGCGCTCCTCGACAACCTCCTGGGTGAGTTTCAGTTCGTCAGCGGCCTCTTCCACCACCTTCTTGGGCTTCTTCTTCTGCTTAAGCTGAACGGTTTCATCCAGAGTTTCTTCGGTGACCTTCTTCTTCTTGGGCAATTTCATATCGACCGACAGCTCTTGTTCTTCTACTTCCACTTGTTTGGGCTTCTTCGGTTTCAATGTCACTTCGGCCACAACATCTTCGGCCTCTTCCTGTTTCGGTTTCTTTGGCTTCAATTTGAATTCAACCTCTTCTTCTTCAACGGGCGCTTCCTCGACTGGTTTCGTCGGACTTACGAATTCGATCTCTTCAACCTCTTCGATGACCTCTCTTTCTTGGGGAATCTCTTCAGTGACTGTTACCTTCAGTTCAGCGGCTTCTTCATCCTGTACGGGTTTCTTAGGTTTCTTCTTCACAATCTTAGCCTCTTCTGTAACCTCTTCGACCGGCTTTTTCGGTGTCAGCTTGAATTCAGCTTCCGGCTCCTCTGTGACCTCGGGTGCCGGCTTTTTCTTCTTTGGCATTTTTACCTCAGCTTCTTCGATCACTTCTTGCGGCTGCTCTGGCTGCGTTTCCTTTACCGAGAATTCGTATTCCTTTGGCTGCTCCTCAGGAACTTCTTCCACCACTGGGGTTGCCATGACTTCTTCAATCTCTTCAACCTCTTCGATGACTTCTCTTTCCTGAGGAATCTCTTCGACAACGGTTACTTGCAGCTCGGCAGCAGCTTCTTCCTGTACAGGTTTCTTGGGCTTCTTTTTGACAATCTTTGCTTCTTCAGTGACTTCCTCGACCGGTTTTTTCTGTTTAATCTTGAATTCAACTTCAGGTTCCTCGACCACTTCAGGTTTAGGTTTCTTTTGTTTGACCTGGAATTCAGCTTCGGCCGGTTCAGTAACTTCTGGTTCAGATATCTTCTTCTTCGGAAGGGCTACCTTAACCTCATCTTCCTCGATCACTTCTTGCGGCTGCTCTGGCTGCGTTTCCTTTACCGAGAATTCGTATTCCTTTGGCTTCTCCTCAGGAACTTCTTCCACCACTGGGGCTGGCATGACTTCTTCGATCACTTCAACCTCTTCGATGACCTCTCTTTCCTGAGGAATCTCTTCGACAACGGTTACCTGCAGCTCGGCAGCAGCTTCGTCCTGTACAGGCTTCTTGGGCTTCTTTTTCACGATCTTTGCCTCTTCGGTAACCTCTTCGACAGGTTTCTTTGTGGTGAGTGTGACTTCCGCCTCTGGCTCTTCTGTGACTTGCGGAACAGGTTTCTTCTTCTTGATTTGCACTTGCTCCACAGGCACTTCCTCAGGGGCTTCTTCAGACACACGGATTTCATATGAAGGTGCATCTTCAGTCTTTTCTTCAATCTTTTCGACAACCTTCTCTTCCACCACTTGTTCCACTTTCTCCTCTTTGGGAGCTTCTTCGGCAACAGTTACTTTTTGTTCCTCTACCTCTTCTTCTTTAGGTTTCTTGGTCTTCTTTTTAGTCACCTTCTTTTCTTCAACGATTTCCTCTTTGGGTTCGGTGGTCACGACCTTAACGACATCCTCAGGCTTTTCTTCAGGCACCTCCTTCTTTGGCTCCTCAACCACTTCCACTTGCTCGACCAGCGGCTCTTCTTTGGGTGTTGGGGCAAACTCCTTAACACCAATGGAGTACTCCTTGGGTTTTTCTTCGGGCGCCTTTTCCGTTGGCACAATCTCTTCGACTTCTTCGACAATAGTTGTGACCTCTTCGACGGGAGCTTCTTCAACCACTTTAATTTTCAATTCGTCAGCGGCCTCTTCTTGTGGCTTCTTCTTAGGTTTCTTTGTTTTGATTTTGGCTTCTTCAGT